>JAJHUR010093319.1:0-16363 GCA_027495735.1 Lutjanus campechanus
GAGAGGAGAGGAGAGGAGAGGAGAGGAGAGAAGAGAAGAGTGTGTTTGTATATGTTTGTGTGTGTGTGTGTGTGTCTGTGTGTGCGTGTGTGCGGGTGTGAGGGGACACCTCAGAGGTCGTCTGAGGAGGCAGTGGAGCGTGCTGAGAGGCTGCCATCACACAGCTGCCACGCCAACTGGACACACACACACACACACACACTTACAAACACACAAGCCAGCCACATTTATGTAGAGGCACGAGCGCGCAACCACCACACCACACACACACAAAAGCAGAAAGGTACACATAGCAAAGAGCAAACACGGGAGAGCACACAGTCACTTGTCACATGCACGCCGCTCACTCAAACACACACACACACACACACACATGTGACTCACCGCTCATTCACACTTGCAAGCTTTCCACTCGCAACCACTTCACACTTGTGCACGGGCGTGCACGCATGAACACACACACATACCGTGCCCTTGGTTGTTGCCTGTGTCAGTCTAAAACCTTGGATTGAAGGAGTAAAGAAGGCTACAGTGATTCATTCAGTTCATCGCTCAAATGGATAAATGACGAAAAATCACAGAAACCACAGACCTATTTTTACAATAACCTCAAGCTATTAAAATGCTTTTTTCTTATATTTTGCCTATTATATTTCATTATTTTTAGGGAAAATTCAGTATAATCAATATTATTACCACTCCAATTACTTTTTCAATTAATCAATTAACAGTTATCAGAAAATAGTAGAAAAATTCCCATTATAATGTGCCATAATGAAAGATACTATATTCAGATTGCTCGTTTGTTTGACAATCCAAAACTAAGATTAGAGGAGATTCAGTTTAGAATTTTTAGACCAAGAAAAGCGATAAATTGTTTAGGCCTGTCACTAATGATTGTGGTCATGGTCGATTAATCGGTTGATTGTTTTCTTGATTAATCGACCAACAATTTGTTGCCTATAAAATTCCAGAAAATGGTGAAAAATGTTGATCAGTGTTTCCAAAAGCCCACGAGGACGTCCTCAAATGTCTTGTTTTGTCCACAGCCCAAAGATATTCACTTTACTGTCATAGAGGACTACAGAAATCAGAAAATGTTCACATTTAAGAAGCTGAAATCAGAGAAATGAGTGACTTTTCTTCTTAAAATATGACTCAAACTGATCAAAAATAATGAATTTAATAATTGATGAATAATCGCTTGCTCGATTAATCGTTGAAGCTCTGAAATCTTTACATATGAGAAGCTGAAATCAGAAAATTATGGTAAAATTGCCTTGAAAAATTATTAACTGATTATCAAAATTGGTGCTGATTATTTTTCTAACTGATCAATTTATTGTCTAACTGTTTGAACTGTTTTTTGTTGTTTTTTTTTAACCTGGTAAATGAAACCAATCTACCAGCCACTTGCATATTTAACCAGCTTTTGGCTTGTGGCTGGTGATAATTTTAGTCCCTGTTCATAAGGCAAACAACCACTTGCATGAAGAGGAACAAGTTCCTTTTTTGTAAATACAGGAATTTATTCCTTCTATAAATACTTATGTGTTCTCTAGCAGTGTAAAAGTAAAATCTACTTGATCATACGTACATAGGTTTTTCTTAAGTTTTTTTTTTCTGCTGAGTTAAATCAAAAACTATGCAGATAAAAATTGTTCAAACCCACAGAACTTTATTTTAAATTTCAGACAGCACAGAATAGGTCTCAAAGTTTCCAAAGATACCAGCGAAATTTTAGGGAAATGAGTATAAAATAATGCACAAGGCATCTTTCAGTACACTGTGATATTAGACATGAGACTGTGGTCTCTGCTAACAAGCCCTGTGCTGCCGCCCCCTCCTTCCCTTTGTGCCGACAGCCAAATCAGCACTGTTGCATCTTTCAAAATAGCACAGCGGGAGGAGAACGGCCAAAACGGAGCGTGCAGGAACTCTATAATTTGTTATGGGGCTGACGGGGAGTGATATCAATGATTCAACTATCTTATCTGGGCCTGTGATACACATCGTGCAAATATATTCTCCCTCTCTGTCTCTCTCCTTTAACCGGCACCCCCCTCAATCTCTTCGGCACATTACCGTGATCATGGCGATGGATAGTGAGGTGATTATCAATCCTCTAGCATGTACGCACATGCTGACCTCACTCATCACGCACCTTAGAAACACAGGGAGCACTAACAAACCACACACATAAAGCACATACACACAGACACACACAGCTAGAGGTTGTAAGGTGGATAGCAGATAACCTGCAGTTACAAGGTTAATGTGTGCTGGTACACATGCTCCACGTCAAGCAGGAACATTTGTGTTCCGCCGCCTCGCACTTTATCATGTGCTGAGGAGCAGCTTACACTTCATTAGATTCATGCACTGCAAACAAAACATGTCATAAAAGAGCATGAGGAAATTCACAGAGATTCCCTCTGTCAGTCAGTCCGCTGTTACCGCTGACTGCCGAGCGTTTCCACAGAGAACATTATGCTAGACACTTGTGCTAACCTGACACTCCTGGACGCACATTTCACATATTTTTCTGGACAAAAACAGGATGCAGAATTTGGATCAAATTTGTAGCAACAAGCAGGTTTGTTTGTTTTGTTTTTTCCCGTATTCACCTTTTCCAATAAATAATAAAAATGCATCTTTGAGAAGGACTGAGTGAAGTAAATGTAGATAATAATGGTAAATGTAGTTTTTGTCAAGGAGCCCAAGATATGATTTAATTGCATTACTGTGGGTCATAATTAGGGGTGGGTGTCATTTGTGATTTTTCTGATACCACACTTAATGCAATAGTTTTAGAATCTCACATTGAGGAATATGAACAATTTTTTCAGCAGTAACTTCAGTGTTTTTCAACCTGGACCCTCTTTTCCCATGTTTTTATTAAAGCACCATGTTAGATATAAAAATATTCTGCCTCTTCACGCCCTTTCTCCCCGCTGCTTCTCTGATGTCTGATGTCTCTTGCTCCTCTCCTGATATTTTTATATCTAACATGGTTAATTAATGGTTGCCTTGGACCAGACCACCAGAGTTTGTGATTGTTGGAGCGGGGAAAGACAAACCAAGACGTTTTTGGTGAGTTTTATTTTGTTTTGGGTTTTATGCTGGTGGCTGGTGACTTTGGTGAGAGTGACTTCATGGCTGTGTCTGGTTAAACAATAAACATATCTTACAGTTTAACAAAAAGGTTTAACTCTGTAGGGATCCTCTCCATAATGTCATCGGACACTTAGAATAACAACCAGAGACTGTCAAGCACTTATAGTAGACATACTTTGATGGTTTGTAATTAATAAAATAAAACTAGGGATTACACTGCAGCCTGTTTCGCAGCTGACAGCGGCAGGGTGGTCTCACTCAAAACTGGACCAGTTTCAAAAACTGTTGTTCTCATTAGACACAAAATTTGGAAATATAGTGTCCAGGTTGAAAAATATCCAAAATATCTTTTAACAATATAAGACAAACTTTTAAAATGCATCACAGTGTGGCTTTAAAAAAACTTAATAAAATACAGTCTAAATTTACCAACATTACTTATTATTATGAAAAAATAAGTAATGTGAGGATCTGACTAAGCATTCAATAGCAGCTTTCAATTCTTTCAATTCTTCAATTCAGCTGAAACATTTAACTGTACTGATTGGGCCTGTGTCCACGGACCTTGAGCCTATGCAGGCCTCTAGATGTCTGAACACAGCACAGTGCTCCTCTCTTCCTGAAATCAGGATTATACTCCCAAATGGACACTTACACAGACAACTGTGTACACCACGTACGTGTAGTACCTCTACTTGGAGGATTTGCATTCCACACATGCACAGCAGGATCAGCGTACAGGATCAGCGCCAAGTCATTTCCAGTGAACTGTACTTAATGTTCAACAGCCAACTACTGTTTATGGTGTTAGCCAGCGTGTAAGATTTATGGTGATTTATTGGCAGAAATGGAATATGATGCTCATAAGAATGATTTAAGGGTTTTAATGGTTAATTATTAAACAATTTAACTGCCATCAACAATTTAACCAACAAAAAAAAAAAAAAAGTATTATTCGACAATAAATTGATTGACAGTGTTTTGACTGGTGGAGCCTCTGTTGAATAAGGAAACTTAAAATCAGAGAACACTTGAAAAACTGAGAGGAAAAAAGAAAATAGCAAAAAACTGTGGGGGGAAAATGAGAAAAAGCATGGTTTTGTTTTGTATCGATTAATTGATTGTTAAGGACAACACACAAAATTTGCACCACTCGTATGATTCCATTAGTGTGTAATCACTAACGAGCCTTAGAATGAGCCCTTTATAACATATTCAGTACATGCCCAGTACAAATTAACTTTTTTTTGTCCACCAGCCAAATGGCTAGTGAAAGTTCTAATTTTACCAGTCACTCCATTTATTACCATTGTTTTTTTGTTTTTTTTGGCTGGTGAGTGAAGCAAATCTACCAGCCACTTGCATATTTGCTGGTGCTAATTGTGTGTCTTAGCAACACTGATGTGGACTGGGGCAAAAGTTGTGTCAAAACTCATCTGTAATATTTTCATTCAGCATGATGAGTCAAATTAAATGCATATTTCCGTGCAATGCGCTCAAATATCTTGTAGTGACATGTAAACACACGCTGAAATTGTTAAGCTCTGAGAGTTTAACTTACATGACTCTTACATGACTCACTTCTGTCAGATTTAAATGCAGGCTGAAAACATCCCACTGGTTTGAAGTCAGGTGCATGTGGAAATTTGCCATGTTAAAAAAAAAAAAAGCAAAAAAAAAAGCGCCTTAATACTGAGTGGCAAAGCTTAGGGAAAACATGGCTCAAGTTGTTCTTTTTTAAATTTTCAATCCTCAATGTGACCAAAGCGCTCGCTTCTAAATTCTTCTTTCTGGCGCTGGCTTATTGGCAGACATAGTAATATTGAGCACATGTGGTTTTATCAACTCAAGTATCTGTACTTCTTCACATTTCCAGAAAAAAGATCAATACAGTGAAATGGGAGGAGAGGTCTTTATAAAAAAAACTATCAGTTTCCCTTAAATAATGAATAAAGTATCAATTTGAAAAGGGTTACGATAAAATAAAAACTAAAAAAGTAAAACTAGATGCAGAATTAATCAGGATATTGTATTTTCAGACCAGCTCTAGTAAACAGAGCTCACCTCATGGTGCGGAGGTCCCAGCCTCGTATGGCCGTGTCATTGGCTGTGGCGAGCTGACTGCAGTTGTGGTGGGGGCTCCACTTGCCCGAGGTGAACTTGAGCTGACCTTTGCCCTCCAGGGTGGCGGTACTGGAGACCTGCAGGGGACAGAAACACCTTCATTACCATCTCTGAGCAGGGACGTGATTTTCATCCAAATAAGTGTGACAGGTTCAGCCAGTGCAGTGTGTTCAATCAGCAGCACAATAAGGCATTATTAGAAGTCATTTTCTCTGCAGGCCACACTCAAGACTATAATCGTTCAGTGTGACTCTGTAGTAATATTTTGGGCATTAGTGGCACACCAACTGCCTGCTGATTTACACCACGCTGAAACATGTACAATCTTTCTAACATCTCTACATATTTTGCAATAAATGTCTCATTTAAAATGTAATTTTGGTCTGAATCAGTTTTTAGGGACTCAATACTAATTTAAAGCTGCATTAATCAATATCTTTTATATTAACAATAGATCAAATAACTGCGTGTGATTTGAAAGAGGTTGCTTGCTGAGACAAGCCCATAGAGAATTGTGAAACTCTGCAGTTACACACATCTCTACACAGCTTTTAAGTCTATTTTAGCTCATTGTTTTGGTATTCTGATCCACAAATTCTGCATTCATCTTTCTTTTAGCAGTGGGCAGTGGTTTTCAGGAAACAAAAACCTCTGATAAACCTGCTGTATGTTACATAAGCACCACAAAATGTTAGACTAAAAAGTTAGCTACGAGCTGGTGAACTTTAGCTTGATAGTCGTATCGAATTGTTATGGCAAGCCTCTAAGACCAGAGCAAATAAAGGAAGCACATGAGAGGGAACGTGTGTTCCAAGTTTGTCACACCACAGACAGATATTTTATTAACCATCCAGACAAATTTTATGTAATCACTAAGTACTAAGAAATGCTGGGGGCGTGTCCACTCAGCTGTCGCAGTGTCAAACACCACTATGACCTGAAAACGACCTGAAATGGACGCTCAGTCTAGCAGCTTTAGTGGACATGTCCAGACATGTTTGAGCCAGAGGACGGTGACAGGATGGTTTTTAGGGTGAAGGGAAGGAGGGCAGTGTCATTCGTGTACTACATAGTTCGCAGCTATTTTATCACATTTATAATACATTTAGAAGAAAAACTCTCTTTTTCCTTTACACAGACTTTAACTAAAAGAAAGGAATTTTATTTAACAGGGATTAATTTAGTTTAATAAAGGTAAAACAAAAAATGTTTATTAATTAAAAGGAAACTGGCAAGAAAAACATTCTGCAAGATAATTGCAGTACACTATAAAGACATGGTGCCAGAGAGCTCCCCACAAACTAACAGGATGGTGCGGATTTTATATAACCTGGAGATGCCTGCTTCTATTTCCCAAAAAAAATATGGAATTGGATGCCTCCATTGTCGTTTAGGCTGATGCTGTGTTCATGTTAGTCGGTTTCTTTTTGGTTTGTTCTGCCCCAAACACCCAGAAGTCGACCAGCGTATCCCGCCGACATTTTTGATCGACATCAAAGCTCCAGTAGTGGCTGTAAGGATCAGTTATCTTAATGTTTTTCCTCTTTTTCTCCAACGGGAGGAAACAGCCATTAGTGAGCACCACTCTATCTTTTTGAATTGTTGATCTAGTACACTAGATGTGGTCTGTGTTTCAAGGCTAGGTCAACACACAGGGCTTAAAAAACAGCATTTAAATAACACAAGAACAGGGGGCTTTTATTGTGATGAATTTAAGGGAATTTAAGGAATGTGTTTATCCATCGTTTTACAGCCACTCAACTCAAGCTTCATCAAGGTCGTCTTCCATTACAAGACACACTCTCAAGAGGGTAGCCTTATCGTAAAAGAAAGGCAAATTCCTGCTGTGCTGGGCTGACATGCCAAGTCAAACCAAGTCAAGCCAGGTCAGCTCATGTGCTAGGAAAATGGGAAAAGGGGAGTTACTGCCCCAAGCAAAGGAGTTTAAGTGTCTCCTGATCTTGTTCACAAATGACGGTAAAATGGAGCATGAGATGGACAGGAGGCTCAGTGCAGTGTCAGAAATAATGTGGCTATTTTACTGGACTGTTGTGGTGAGGAGGGAGCTGAGACAGAAGGCAAAGCTTTTGATCAGTGGATTTACGTTCCATCCCCATCTATGGTCATAAGCTTTGGGTAGTGACCAAAACAATGAGACTGCGGATACAAGCGGCTGAAATGCGTTTCCTCAGTAGGGTGGCTGGGCTCAGCTTTAGAGACAGGGTGAAGAGCTCGGACATCTGGCGGGAGCTCAGAGTAGAGCAACTGCTGCCAGCTGAGGTGGCTCAGTCATTTGATTAGGATGCCTCCTGGACGGCTCCCTTTGAAGGTTTTGCGGGCACATCCAACTGGGAGGAGGCCCCGGGGTAGACCCAGAGCCCACTGGAGGGATTACATATCTCATCTGACCTGGGAACGCCTCAGGATCCCCCAGGAGGAGCTGGAAAACGATGTTGGGGGAGAGATGTCTGGACTGAGACGCTTATAGCCTCCTACTACTGCAACCCAACCCTGGATATGCTGAAGATGGATGGAAGGATGGATGAATGGATGGACGGAGAGAGGAAGGATGGAAGAAACGAAGGATGGCTGCATAGACAGACAGTTGGATGGATGGAATAGAGGGGACGGAAGGATGGATTTATGGATGGATGAATGGTTGGATGGAAGGATACGGATAAATGGACGGAAAGATGGATGCATACGTTGCTCTGTGTCTGCTGAATTTGTACTTAGGCAACTATTCTTAAGTGATGTCAGATATTGTGCTTTCAGCTTGCTACGTTTCGCACAAACAGCCAAAATATCAATTAATGCAGCCTTAAATTATCTGTTAAGATAGAAAGTATTCCATGTTTTACAAAAAAAAATCAGAAATCAGAAATGCAAGGATACCACCAGTAATGTTATGCATGAATGCATCTCTGTTCCTAAGTAGAGACAATCCTGCCTGCAGTGCGCTCCAACATATGGATCAGGATTTTTGTGTCCAACAGCATAACAGGACCAATACAGCCAGAGGTCCCAGCATGAGGACGGGGAGGCAAAAGCATGCACCTGTCTCCTCAGTGACCTCCTCAGTCAGCAGATCCACTGACCCCTGGCTCTCCTTTGTCCCATGGCGAGGATCTATACAGTAGATCTCTCAGAGTACTTATGGATCAACTGTCGAGACGAAGAAGAGCCCTCAGAGAATTTCAGACTGATGAGTGCTGAAAGCCGAATCAAACTAGCCTGGTTAGGCTGGTTGGAAATCATTTAAATTTATTGTAATGTCTCAGGCATTTCAACAGAAAAACATTTAACTGACAAAATGTCACTGGATCCAGAAATTAGCGCAGTTTAGCTGAAAGGCAGTCAGGTTAAATTGCAACATTTAAGGCTTTTCAAACAAGACGACATGCTTGTCATTGGATATTTATCAAACCTGCTACCTATATTTCACAGGGCAACAATGAAGGTGAAATTAATCAAAGTCAAAACACTTCAAGGAATTTGAATTATAAAGCATATCACTTCATCAGGCTACTTTAAAAATGGAATCCAATTAATTCAGCAGGCTGGCTTTGCAAATGGTTATCTTTCCCTTAAACTATGATGCATCTAACAATTCTAAAAAGCAGCATCGCACTGCTCCATTTTTCTCTGCTCTCCGACTATCTGCGGCTTTTTATCCTCATCTTTCTCCTTCTCCCATTTTTCCCTCCCTCTGCCTCTCTCCCTCTCTCCTGTCTCTGCCTGTTGGAGCAGGGATCATCGATCGGCCCGTCACAGCACAGCTCCCTGGTACACTCTCATTATTTCAGCTGGAGAGGACAGAGGCAGAGTGAGCGGGAGAGAGAGAGGGAGAGAAGGGCCCAAAGAGCAGCAAGGAGGGAGGGAGGGAGCAAGACTGAGAAAGAAAAGCAGATAGATAAAAGGAAGGAGAACAAAGACGGTGGACGAAGGCAAGAAAGGAAAAAGAAAGGAAAGCTGAAGAAAGGTGGCAGAGGAAGTGGGACAGATAAAACCTGACAAGGAGAGAGGCAGGGTTTCCTCTGTGGCCTTACTACTAAATTCAACAACTTTTTCATTAATTTCATGATTACTATGATCAGAGTGTCTCCATAAACTAAAAATATTCTTGTGTCTTTGTTTATTTCAGTAGTCATTTAAGAGACTTTTTGAATGTCGGGTTAAGGCTAGTGAGCATATCAATCATGAGCAAAACACACATGCTGCAACTGATTTAATTAAAGGCACAGTGAAATAGCAATAAGAGGACTTTCACATTGCTGATATACTTGTTAATAACTCTGTAATTGTTGTTTGAGTGTGCCCTCAGACATTGCAAATAAAAGCTGTTAGTATGTCCCAACAGAAATGGTTGCTGGGTGGTCGGACAGTTGTTTCGATTAGCCAGGCCTATCTCCACAGTGCTCAGTGCTAGTGGAAGGTCTGGCTCCACATATGATCACTCTGCGATAGGGGAAAAAAGCTAGGGCTTGTTTTATTTCTCTAAACCAATCACAATCGTCTAGGGTGGAGCTAAGCCCAGATGTGGTGACGGTGCTCCTGCCAGATAGTGGATAATAGTTTAACTTGTTTTGGTGGAACAATGGCACGTCGGAGGTGAGCCCTGGCATTAAAAGGGCTAAATCCCTGCAAAAGAAAAGGTAACGGCTGCTGGGTTGTTTATGTTCGTAACATTAGCAATCCAGGGGCTAATTTAGCATGTAGGTTGCTTGCTGGGAAGTTGTTGTTGTTCACCTGGGACTCTGAAAACGCAGATAATGGATGCTGCAATGCCGACTGAAACAAGCAACCAATGTTGCAATACACCCACAGACTACATCCAGGGAGTCAGACAAGTTGAACAAAGTCTAAAACGCCACATCTTTCCAACGTCACAACGGCTGGAGTTGCCAGCAGAGGTGCAGACTCGAGTCACATGACTTAGACTTGCGTCAAACCTGAGTCACAAATTTGACGCAACTTGACAAAAATAAAAGAGGACTTGCAACTCAACTTTGACTTCAAGACCAATGACTAGTGACTTTGTTTGAAGCCTTTAGACCTCTTTCAGCAAGTTGAGACTTAATTCCTCAGATCTCCTCTGTTTACCTTGTTACGTTACAGAGAGCCAAAGACAATTTTGGAGAAAAACTATAAGATGGTCAACAAAAAACAAATTGCAGTACGCAAAATGTGCAGAACGAAAATCACGGACCAAAACGCAACACAACTTCCAACTTTGACATTTGAGGTTGCACAAAGAATGGTCTGCTGTGGCTCTGTTGTTAAAATGGAATTATATTTGGAGATGAGCTCATTATGACTTGTTTGGGACTCAGAATTCAAACGTTTAGGACTTGGGACCTCTGCTCCTGTGTTTATCTGGTTCTCAGCTAGTCTAAACTTTCCAGGATTTGGGACCGTATCCCGTGGCCTTCCACAACAAATAGAACTTGATCAGGTGTGACAGATAGAGTGTGATAGACTGACAAGAATATTTTACACAGTGACACACGACAAGAATAAATATTTTTAGCTATGACCAGCAGCTCTACAGCTTGCTCTGTTGGTTGGTCAGTTGATTGGTCACTTTCCACCCTTTGTTGGCCACAGTTTTGACTCTAGGAGGCTGACATTTGGCATGGAAGTCAAGTGTATGTGTTTGTGTTCATGCCGAATGGCTAAAAGGGGGCATGACAGTGGAAGTGGCCTATCACAAAAGGCACATAATTTCCAAATGGATTTACAGATTTAGACAAGAAAGACTGGTCATGAGACAAATACTATACTTAAAAAAAAATAATAATAAAAGAACAAAATGATGGCTGATGCAATTAAAGAAAAAACTTATTTCATTGCTTGCAAGGTAAATTTGAATTGAAATTGAACAATATTACCTTTTAACAGTTTAAAGTTCACTGAAATATAAAAATATCAATGTAAGACACAAATGAACATAACCAATTCACATAATAAATAAAACCAAACCAAACTACACTAATTTCACACTAAATAACAGTCACAGACCTAATAACAGCAAAATAAGTTTAAGATGGTATTCTTGGTATCCTACAAACTCTAGCTTCAATTTTAAGCAATTCTTTTGCAGAAATATGATCATATTTGTTAACCTGAGGAAAGGCTGCCCGATCATCATCAGTCCTGTCATCAGACACGTCACATCTATGCTCCTCATCTCAGGGATCAGGGACGCCCACACTGCCAGCTGATGAGCTTGGCATGGGATCACACAAGCAGTCAAAGAAGTCGGATCTCTCTGCTTACAAGATTGTCCCTTCGCCCATTTACAAGAAGTGAATGTGCAAACCCAGTGCTGGAATCATTTTGAGTGAATTCCATTCCCATGTAAGGCTGTTTAACTGCATTTAACAGCATTTGAACCGTGTTTTCAGTAGCTACAAGCTAGTAGAAGTCTACCAGCTGCAAATGTTAACTAGGCATATTTGGCGATGCATTTGTGACATCCACACCATATGGCAGCTATTTCAATCGACAACTCAGGTGCGTGGCACCTAAATGAAGCAACGTTATCTGAGTTCTGATTCGGTTCCGTAGGTATTGGTTGTTTAGGACCTGGTGCCATGTTGACACTGCATTTCAGTATCCAACCCTAGGAAAAACCAACACCATCCTTTTGCAAAGAATATCGAAACAACAGTGAAACAACCTGTGTGCTGGTATTTTTCTAGTGACTTATTTGCCAAATTTGCTGATCGTCCCTGAATTCCTCAGAGAATTTATCAAGTACCCTGACTTCCCCCTGACAGAACAGAAGCCCTGCAAACTCTGTGATCAGTTGGAGGGCTGGAGTAGGACTCTCCCTCTCTGCAGTTACGTTAGTGGTGCAGCAGCAAAGCCTGAGCTTCGTGCATCCCAGGTTCCCAGCTTTATTAGTGCACTAACCAAATTAGGGGCCCTAACAAGGCAGTACACACAACACTAGGGGACACATTCATTTAGGACGCAAGCGGCACTAATGCAAAGCTATCTGTCAAATCGCCATGCATTTATGCTTTCTCTAGTCTCCGGAAGAGAGAGCGTGTGTGTGTGTGTGTGTGTGTGAGCAGATGTGCAGGACAAGGTGTGTGGGTGTGCTGTGAGCCGGCGGAGATGTTCTCACTCAATTCCACCAGCGATTCTAATTGATGAGCCATGCACATGCAGACACACACACACACACATATAAACACACAAATCTTCCTTCAAACAATGCACACTGCTACGCTTATTCACATGATCCTCACTTATATATGCATACACACACTCACGCAAACACCCACACTGAACACACACACGCACACGCTAATCTAGGCCGGGCCCTTGAGAGAGAGACACATCCACACTGCAGCTGGACACGGCTTGAGATGAACACATCACCCTCTGACAGATAGAGGGAACGGGAGAGAGGAGAGTGGGATGAAAGGAGGGAGGGAGGGAAGGAGATTAGCATTCTCATCAGCACTGGAGAAATTTGTCTTGGCTGCCAAGCTCTTTCTCCTCTTTTTCATTCCTTTTCTCCTCATCAAGCCCACTCTCTTTCCTTATCCGTATCTCCCTCTTTCTCCCTCCTAATCTCCATCTTTCCAATCAGTCAGGCCCTCCATTGCTCCCTCGCTCTCCATCCTCCCTTTCTCATTATACTACTTTCCCACCATTACTTTCCACCTCTCTGCTTCTCCCTTGATGCAGGATTTAATAGTTGTGTTGTCCAGTGTTGGTGTCAGAGGATAGAATCAACAAACTGCCTCTGTGGTCCTACTCGACCTCAAGCTGGGGTCAGGACGCAGGGGACACACACACAAACACACGCACACAAGCAGACACTGAATTGATTAGAAGCAGAACAAATACATGTATTAAAGTTACAGGCACTGCGAAACAGTGCAGGCACAAAAGATTGGGATGTATGAATTTATGTTTGAGTATTTGTCATTTACATTCATGTTGGTAAGGGTTAAATTACCAAAAATATGACTACTGTCTCACTGGTTCTGAATGCGTAGTCTGGCACTTGGGAGAAGTTTAGCAAGGCAGTTGTTTTAGGAACAAAAAATACTGAAGCAGGTTTTGGGGAAAAAATGTGGTTTTTGGTTAAAATAGACCCCATCCCAGCAGCATTAGAAAAGTTCTTTGCCAATACTGCGGACATATCATTGAGGCAACAAGAATAGGCCAATCACAGCTCAGCAGTAGTACCCAATCACAGCATAGTGGAGGGACTTTCCAATATGAAAGTGTCATTGCACAGCAAAGGCACACTCTGGACCACTCACTGTAAAGATGAACATCAAAAGTGAAGCCGAAACATCTTGATTGCCCCCTGATGGCTGGCCGCAGAATAGGTCATAATCCCACCTCCACCATGTTAGCAGATGGGACATGGGCCAAACTAAAAAAATCATGTCAAATAAATTTTTTCCCAAGGATGGGTGTCATTTTAGGTAGTTTTTGTTTGGTAGTTTGTTTTTCTGAGAGGATGGGTTTTTATTAGTCATTTGATGCTATAAAAGGACAACACATCACGATTCTTTAACGATGTGATTAATCAATCATGATTTGTTAATTCAATGCAATATTAAAATTCACCAAAGCAACGGAAGCATGTGCAAATGCTGCAGCTGGTAGCTCCTTCAAATTTTGCTACATTCGGAGCAGTGAACCTTAGTTTTTGTTTCAATCTAGATGACCTTCAGAATGTGGCCACAAACCGCCATTTCTGTCTACTTTGGACTCACCTATGCCAATTTATTTATGTCGCTGGTTGTTAAATGTAACTTTGCTGGTGAGTTAAATTTACATTAAGTTTTGTGACTCTATGTTTAGGTTGTCACATGGGTTTGCCATCTTTCAACCGCTGTTACAGAAAGTTACCGTCGGTGAAACTTTATATAAAGTATTTCTGTTAAAAAGAAAAAAACAAAGCTGCAGATGGGTGTGCATGACATGAATGTGCTGTGAAATTCCCTTTGCTGGAAGATGAATGAGTGAGTCATTCAAATACAGGCAATTCCAACATTTTCTATGTTTATACCAAGCCTTTATTAGCATCCGGCCTTTAGTTATTTCGGTTTTTCCATGTTATTTTGCAGCCATCAATTAATGTTACTGTTCCCTGCTTCCACACTGTTGTAGTTATTTATGCTTGGGGAAAAGCCTGGGGTCAGGACAATGCCAGTTTGGTAGACAACGCCCATTGATTAGAAAACAAGCAATAGCCAGGTTTTCATTCAAATGCGTTGCAAATTTTAACAAAAAATTCCATCCACTACTGTTAGCAATTATTAGGAGTTGGATCATCAAGATGAGCAGTGGGTGGCACCAAATCTCCACCCCAAAAACCATTATACTATTGCAGAAGAAGAGGACGCAAAAGGGTGGCATGATTAAAAGAGTCTAACCTCAAATGGTGAAAAACAACATAGAAAATAGAATGTAAGTCAGACATTTCTGTTTCATATATAAATGTGAAGAAAGATCTGTGTGGACTGATCATGGATGCATTATAGAACCTTGGGAACAATGACTCTGACTGTCGGAGTGGAAGCAGCAGATCGGTAATGCTGGGTTAAATGCATCAGAACTTATTTGGAAAAGGTTTATCCATTTCCCTTAAGTGCTTTACTTATTTTTTGAAAAAGGCTAAAACCACCCCTAGTACCCTAACATCGGCTCTGGGTCATTTACCCACAGACACTGTGATCCTCTTCGGTCTGACAAGGTAAGCATTTAGTGACTTGTTGTCATGTTTTGTAGGTTAATGTGCAATGTTCATACTGCACAGCGCAAAGTGGCACGCCTTTCAGCGGCATTTAAAATACATTTTGGTGATTGTAGACTGTGATTAATGGCTTCAAATGGCTTAATATAGACAGTATTTTTGGACAGTGTTTAACATGATCAATTAATAAATTGTGCTCAATTTTAACTACTTCCTGAGTGTTTTCTTACTGTTAGACCAGTTGACTAGTCTGAATTAAATTTTGCATTTAATCGACAGGGAAATTAGTTGCCAGGAACATCCCTGATATATATGGTTAATTGCAGTATAACGCATTAAATATTGCAAGAGGGAACACTTGATGCCAGAGATCTAGAACAGGTTTTCTCCCACCAAAATTTCCACCTCAATGTGAACATAACAATACATTGTGTGTAAAGATGCTTTCAAAATTCATGAATGTACATGAATTATGTAGAATGTGCACACCTATCAGGGATTCTCAAGAATGCTCAACATATACTGTAGTGTATACAGTATGTTGCCCAAAGTAAAAGGTGTATGTGCATGTCGTAAGAAATTAAACACATTTTAAAGCAGATACAAAACTTTTTCTAACTTCGGGTTGGCAACAAAGCTGAATTGTCAACACAACACACAACACAGATGGAACAACGCTAGCTTGAAGCTAGTATCCATGTGCACTAGGAATAGCAGGAACAAATGTTGGTCTAAGGCCATGTTCTGAAGGAACAGAAATGAAAATGGCAAACTTTTCAATCATCCTGGAACATGACGAACTTCTCCACAATTCAATATTTACAGCGCAGATTCTTCCAGCTGCCTGGCGGCCATACAGTATATACAACTAACAGCTCCATCTGGTGAACAACTGAAATCACTGCATTTTCTGTAAAACAGAGACGATGATCCAGATGACCCAAAATAAAACTTGATCGATTTGAATGTGAATAAATAATAAATAACCAATTAATGGAGAACATCCCCAGCAGACACACGCTGACGTAGTGAGAGACTGAGAGAGAGAGAGGTGAGTGTGTGCATGCATTTATCAAAACTGCGACTGGAGATTTTTCAAAGCGTTACCTAACTGAGATCAGATAAACACACATGCATGCACTCACATGCAAACACACACACACACACACACACACACACATACACAGTTGTATCTATTAGGTGCATGACCTGGCTGCCCTTTATGTGAATCCCACAACGAGCTTGAGCATGAATTACCAATGACCCATCTATATTCCTCTTCACTCATGGCTTCAAATGGAGCGCGCACACACAGACACATGCGCATGCACACCAACACACACACACACACACACACACACACACACACACACACACACACCCCTCTCT
>JAJHUR010093320.1:0-20906 GCA_027495735.1 Lutjanus campechanus
ACAAAGCTTGGGTCTCTTGAAAGGGCATTTGTCCCATTATCACAGGCGGAGGGCTTTTGCAAATTCACAGACACGCAAGTCTTAAGCAGCATTATGAAAAATGCAGAATAAGCAAAAAAAAAGAAGGCGAAAATATGGAAAGTATTTGGGAAAAATTGCATAATTGCTTAAGTTTGAGTGAGCAGCACCTGAGGCATGGCAAACTCCTCTGCATCCAATTAAAGAAAGCAGTCTAAATAGTCTAATGGCATTCTATTTATTCATAAAGGTCATCCATTTTTGAGTAAACTTTCAAAATAAATTATTTTGCGCAATTTACATGAAATTTGAATAATTTCTACTGGAGATACAAAAGGGAACAAGAGGGGATATTGACCGAGCAAAACTCCCAGAAGTCTCAGATGAAAGAGCACCATCGGGTACTGAGAGGTTGTATATATTAAGACTTGGACAAAGTGAAATAAGACACAGGTGGAGTTAAAACAGCCTCCAGATCTTACAGTGTCTGGATCAGAACCCTTTGGGCAGACAGATGAGGTACGTCTCTTTCTCCGAGGCGCGCCGGATAACCCTGCCTGACCTCCAGGAACATCAGTTTGTAGAACATTGTGTTAGAAATCCTCCAGGGATCTGAGTCGGGAGCTCTGGAGCTAATAGGTACAGATATCCATTTTCTTCCCTGCCTGCGCCTTCTTCCTCATTCCCCTGCACTGCAAAAAATGTCCATCTGTCTCAGATGTACTCACACACACACAGAGAGAGAGGCAGCAGCTGACCAGGCGAACGCTGTTTGCCATGAATTCAACTCCAAGTTAACTACTGCAGCCAGAAACACAGCAGCAGGGCACTTGTGCTGATGCTGTTAGTAAATGTGCCAAGAAGTGGTGGCAAATCAAAATATAATACTCAATTGCTTTGATTTCTTATTTAACTGGTGAAATATGATGAATCAAACTGCACGGTATCATAGTAAATGGCTGAAATACCTTTACTTAACATCTCATTTATATTTAGACAATGAGACTGCAGTGTAGCTATTTTTCGAGTGTGTATTATTAAAGCCTCCCCCCCGCTGCTCAAATATTTTTCGTCAATGTTACTTCATTTAGATGTTTGAGCTTCACTCTGCATCGTGATATGTGTGCAGTTCGACACCAGGAAGCAGTTTCTCACCTTAAATGAGAGTTTAGCACGTGTTGGTGTGAGCAGGATTTTGTGACATCACAACTAGTACAGATTCACAGATTCTGGAAATCTCAACGAGGGAGAAGGAGTAGTTGTACTTTTTTGGAATTGAAGTTTTTTTGTTTAGTACAAAGTATTTTTACGTGTCTTAAAAAGTGTCTGTATATGTGTGTGTGTGCATATGTTCCAGTATATATTTTAGAAGATGTTGTTGTCTAAGCATTGAACAGCAGTAGTACTAATGTTAACCACCTTTTTTTTAATACTTCCACTACCACTACACATTTTCAAATAATATATATAAATCACCCAATGATGTCTGTTAGGCAGCATAATCAGATTAATTATATCCCTTTCATTATTCTGAATTTCTCAAAATACACAAAAGCAGTTTGAGCCTTTATGAAGCAACGGTAATTTTAGTTCACAGAGTTGGAATACAACTACGCATACCGACTCAAACGCAGCCAAACAGATTTAGCTCCATCTTTGCCAGCTACAACACTGACAGGGGCATTTTTTTCTGTTATGAGCATAATGTACATTTTGCTACAATACTTGCAAAAATTGGCTCCATGCGTGACCTTTACTATACAATATTTTTACAGTGCGGTATTTCTACTTTTACATAAATAAAAGATGCAAATATTTTTTCCACCTCCACCTCTTGATAGGGTCAGTTTTGCTCCAGCGTGTCAGTGTGCCTCCCACATACCTGACCTCGGAGCACAACAATCAATATCAAACATGCTTGATACTTTTGTTGGTGGGCCTGCAGTGTGTGCACTCAGACAAGTCAAACTGTAACACTGGATAATGTGAGGATGCCAATTGAACCTGACAGATATATTGGACTATAACAGCTGTATTGGACTATACTGGTATCAGCCTAGATGTTGTCTGATATGTGTTCATGTGAAAACCTGATGTCATTTTGGACAATAAAGTTTATTATTAAACTGTAAAATATCCTGCATGGGGATAATGTGCAGTTGGTGGGTCTCTACTGCAAAATAAACCCAGACCAGATGGTTCTTGACACACCGTGAGGGGGTTTATTTTGCAATAATGAACCACTCACTGTACATTATCCTGCTTTTAACACGGTTACTTAATTTAAAGAAAATCAATAATTTGACACAAAATATGAATTTAGAAATCTTTTTTAGATTTAAAAATTATGTTATTGCTTCTCTAGAGTCTATGATTCTGAGTCTGTTCTGTGCCTTCATATGCGTTTACCATGTGGCATTAATGACACTACAATGCCGTAACTGACCAATCAGAATCAAGTATTTAACAAAGCTGTGTAATAAATATCTTTGTGTTTGATAAGCACATTTGAGGAATGATTGCAAAAATCGGCCAATATATCAATATCAGAATTTTTTAAACTTCATAATCGGCATCGACGCCAAATACACGCCATCAGGTTGAACTCTTAGTGCCATGTCCTATTTAATGGCCTCAGGAAGTGAAACATCTGTACAATACAGATCATCTTGAATCAAATATTATCTTAAAACAGCATCAGTCCTGGAAATTTGCATGAAGCAACATTTTGTTTGTACCTTATTCTAACACTTTTTTACACCTCCTGACTTGTTAATGTGGACATTTTTTGCAGCGTGCTTCACCTCCACCAGAAGAAGACATAGATGAGAACAGGCTTCTGGGAGATGACTGACAGCCGCTCTCAGCCAACCAGCGCGGGGATGCTGCGAGCAGCTCGCCTGCTTCTCTGACGCTATTGGCTGCTCTCGGGAGAGTCGGGGTTTGTTCTGATATTAATGACTGCTGAGGAGACGGCGGAGCATCTATGTGGTCCGCCTGACACTTGATCGAGGGGAGAGATGCGCCCTCAGCAGCCGCTGTGAAGACGGGAAGGGAAGGGCACAGGGAACACATGAATCTGTCTCTCCAACAACAAGCTGCTTTTTGGACTTCGCTTCGGTTTTTTTCTCTCCTCTGTGTGATTTCTCGTCAGCTGCGTAAAAAAGAGAAGAAGACCACACATTGTTGACTGGCTTTATGTTGCGCGCTGGGGCTCTCTCGTCATTGGAGCGGCGTACTTGATGGGAATATAGAAAACACACACTGCTGCGAGGGCTATGATGCTTAAATCGGGTAAGTTTACTCTGTTTATGCTAAAATATATCCTGTCATTTCATGTATATTACACGGTTGCGCCTGTGCAACCCAAGTTCACCGAAAACGGCTGAATTCAGTAATTCGGGGATGTTTTACCGGGCACAAACGCACCATTTCGCTCCCAAAATAGCTATCACTCATACGCGATTGCAGAAAATAAGGAAAATATTGTAGGATAATTATGATTATGACTGGCCTCGAACCCGCACTTGACATGGAGACGCGCTTTTGCGCAACTATGCAGGATGCGCCTCAACCAGACCGAATTTACTGTATGAAGGATTCAATTTAGGCTAAACAAGCTTAATTAGTTGAGGAAATTCATGGCTGACTTCTGCGTGTGTGTGTGTGTGAGTGTGTGTGTGTGGAGTGATGGATTGGCAGTTTCATGTCCCCGGGTCCTGTTTAGTGAGCGCACACCAGACACGTCTAGAAGAAATCCACAGAATGGTGGCCAGCCCCCCCCCCTCCTCTCCTCTAAACCTTCCTGTTGCAAACACAGAAGTCGTTACCGACACATGATGCCACCAAAGTGTGTTGCACATTTCTCTGGCTTAACAAAAAAAACACATCTAAACACAATCACACACTCTCTCCAGAGAGGATTCTTTCTTTTCAGCGTCATCTCTGCTCTGCACGTTGCGTTCAGGGGCTTTTTCTTTTTTTCTTTTTTTTTTGCGGAATGAACACAGCCTCTTCACCATCATCACTTCACCTGCTTGTGCCCGTACACCCACACATCCAGGGATCCAGGCTTGCAAGAGAGAAAGAGATGGTATTCACTAATCCCTTAACTGCATTGGGGCGTCTCTACCACCCCCCCTCTTTTTTTTTTTTTTACCTCTCACACCCTCTCCTCTGTCCAAAATCTATGTCATCCAGCAGACGTATTACTCATGAATATTTCAAAGGGAGATAAACAGATAATAGCCGATGATGACAAATGTGATTTTCACCAACGGGGGGCTGCACAATGTGACTGCTGTAATCTCTTCTTCATGTGTTGGTGTGTGTGCGTGTGTGTGTGTGTCCGCATGCTTGTTCCTGGTGATGGATACAATAGATTTTGGCCTCCACGGTGCGAATGACTCACCCCAAAGCAGCTGCTCACTATGAAACACACAGACAAATGCCACATGAGAGCCATCATGCCCTCCTATCAGACGCCACGCCACGCTGAGAAAACCTCGGCCCACACACTACGTACAGTATTGTTCCCCGCTTCCAGTCGTTTGACGTCCCGCCGAACACGCCGAGGCCATTCAACCGCCGGCTTTCCACGGAGTACACAGTCCCAAAAGTGTGTGCACGCATCACAACATTGTCTCCACGTTGCAGTCCCTCCCCCGCGCTGACAAAAACAGTAAACCAAAGCTGTAATTGGTTGCTTTATTAATTTGGGCACATTTGTTCAAAACAAATCAATATTACATGTCCACACTCAGTCATACGCTTAAAGTGACTGGCTTTGCGAATTGCCTATTGATCTGCGTGTGAAACAGTGAGGAGCAGTGCCGGAGAGGGGGGTTGGTTAGGGGGGGTGGGGGGTGGTGAAGGTATTGTGCCTGCAGTGGCCTTGTGGAGGCTTGGAGAGCACGATAGGCAGCACGGTGTGGGTGTTCCATATTAATTTCTCTATAGGCAGAGGGCAGCAGGTACCCGCGAGGTGAGAGGATGTGTGGGTGCCGAACACAACTCCTGCTTCAGAGTCAAAGTGGAGTTCAGGAAGGGTGCACCATAACGGCGCCATCAAAATCGCATTTATCTCAAGTTTTTTTAATTCTTTTTTCTCCATAATGGTGGTAACAAGACGCCCCAGGATCTATCGGGGGCTCCTGAGTGAAATGCATGTAAACATATTCACAAGAAGGCTGCAGGGGATCAGCCTGTGCAGCCAAGCATAGGCTCTCTGATAGCATCGTGTTCCCAAACAAACACAGGCACCCATTAAAATGGAATAAGCACAGACAGAGGGCAAGGGGAACAGAAAAAGAGAGTGATGTGCGTGTTTGTCTTGGACTCCGGTGGACGGACTGTGCCGCAAGCAGACCCAGATTATAAGAAAAGACACGAAGAAAGGGGAGAAAGGGATCAAAACCTGGTTTGATGGTAGCATCCATGACATTTTGCCGTTTTTAGACTGTATCAAAAGGTCAGAATGGGATGCAGCTCTTCCCTTTGTATCCAATGACATTTACTTTTACATTAGCATTTGAGGTATTTAGCTAGCACGTGTTTCTAGAGTGTGTGGGACACAGACCACTAACAAAAGGGACATGGACAAAATCAAACATCACATTGTTTTTGACCCAGTAAGCTTAACTCTATAGATATTGTGACAATATTGTAGGGGTGACTACTGATGCTTTCACAAAATGTTAACACAGTGAAATTTTTGATAAATAATAATCAGCAATGTGGATATAATGAGTAAGTAGTAGAAAATATGAATACACTTGAGTATGTATTGTGATACTGTATTGATTCTCAAAAGTGTGATAAATGCAAAGATCTGCGGCAGTGGTTCATTTTGTGTTGTGTTTAAACCCCCACCAGTTGGACAACAGCGTTGTTTTCAATTTTCTGAATGCATAAAAAAGTAGGGCTACAACTCATGATTATTTTCATGCCAGAAACATCAGTAAATGGTGAAAAATGTTGACTAGTGTTTCCCAAAGCCCAGCATGATTATCTTAAATGTCTTGTTTTGTCCACAATCCAAAAATATTCAGTTTACTGTCACAGAAGACTAAAGAAACCATTTTAGAAGCGGAAATCAGAGAATTTCTTTCTTTTTTTCCTTGGTGACTAAATTAATAGTTGGTTAATCAATTAATTGTTGCAGCTCTATACAAAAGAAAACTTTTAAAACTCAGATTTTACACATATGGTGGTGTGTGAAATTAGATTGCTTACAGTATTGCAATATATTGCAATACATTGAATTGTAAGCTCTTGTGATACGTATCATATTGCCAGATTCTTGCCAATACACAGCTCTGTGACTAAATGGGTAAAGGCAAGTGATAAAACAGCTAGAACACACTGTTAAGTTTAGAAGATTACATCACTTAATGCAGCTGTAAAACCAGGAAAAGACAACACTCACGCCATATCATAAGACAATGATATCCCAAATCTAAAACAATATTGTGCATCATACCGCAATATTGATATAATATCAATATATTACAGAGCTGCAGTATTCAACAGTGATCACATATAACAGATAAATGTCAGGTAGACTGATGCTGATACTCCTACATAAAAAAATCAAAGCCATTAACCACTAATTAGTTTGCTATTCTGCAGATTCATATCAGAGCTGGACATGATAGGGACATATGCCCATATTGCAGTTTCAAACATGAGTGGAGAAGAAGGAGGACATCTAAAGGCTACTGCTGTGCCGTCCATCTGTTCTGGATTCAGATTGATACATATAGGCCCTCAGCGCACTAATGAAAAGCTTGGCGGATGTTGTATCACGAGACCAAACCAAGTGCTGCTCATGTATGGATGGAGCTGCAGTGAGTCATGCACACAGATATGCAGGCATGTTTATGTAAATGGATGCCTGAGTGTAGGGCTGTGTATTAATCCAAATATTATAGAAAAGTGCAATACCCAAGTTGCTTTTTGCAATTTTTTGGTGAAAGAAAAATGTGCGACAATACAACATTATAATGAAGAACTATAGTGCTGCAAAGATGCCCTGCCTGACAAATTTTTGTTCTCCAGATGTTTGTTAGATACAGACCCACAAAAATCACATCATTATGAGTTTGAAAGTGAATCATGAATTGTATCACATTCACAATATCTGTTGAAATAATCTTAATATGATATTTTTAAACATATCATGCTGCCCTACTGTGTATTTGCAGGAATACGGCGATATGATTTGTGTCACGATACAGAGGTTACGATTCAATGTGTTGTGGTATGTTGCAGTACAGTAAGCAAAGTGATATATTGCTAATTTTTTTAATTTAATTTTAGGACTCCATAAGATGGAAAGTCTGATGGAGTTGACGTTTTACGGAGTTGACAATTTTCATTTCATCATTCTTTCAGCATGCTCACAGTGAGCAGCCTTTTTTTGAAGTTGCTAAGAGTCCTCATAATGCTAATGAAAATATACACTTTTAAACCATAATTCTTATTTAGCTTTGATTTGCAAGGGCTACACAGTTGGCAGGTTATGGTTGAAACACATATAATAGCAATATTATGTAATGAATTTGTCGAAAAATGTAAAGCTTGAGCAGTATTCCCACCTTTTTTAAAACCAGGAAGTGAGACAGGGCCCTTAGAGTTTAGCTAAACTTTTTTATTGATGATTAAATCATGTTTTTGCAGAAAACAATCTGACAGAGACGATGAAAATCTGGGGCACAACTTCAAGGGGCCAACATTTTCATTAAAAATATATTTTAAAAGAAAGATGATTACAATAGCAGTTTTATAACTATGTCATCAGTAGGTATATATTTCATATATATAAATCCTTAAAGAATACATTTTTAAAAAATACATTTTTGCACCAGAAGTAGTAGTAGGGTGATTTTTATGTGGGGAATATGGCAGGGCTGGGGAATATGGAAAAAAAAAAAATCAAATATCAGGATAATTTTGATCAAATACATAAATATTGATATATTGTGACAGTATTGTAGGGATGGCGATGGGATTGGTGCTTTCACAAAATATTAACACTATGACATTTTTGATAAATAATCATCAGTAACGTGAATAGTAATAGCTAAGTGGATGAAGGCAAACAATAGAAGCGCTACAACAGTCTGGTAAGTTCTGGAAATTACATCACTTTACTGTAATGCAGCCTGTAAAAATCAGGACAACACTTATGCTACGAAACAATATGTAAGAAAGTGGATGTAATTTAACATTTATCTCCTCCAGGAATATGTAGGGAAAAACTCAATTTGGAGAAAAGATGTTGAACCACTATTAATCACTCGTCCGGTGAGTAATATCAGGGTCGTTAATGAAAACACTAACGCTAAAACTCTGGGTGATCGGTCAAAAGTAGCACATAAATTTACTTTGGGGATAAGTTAATTGTCAAGTAGAGAAAAATAACAGAATCTTGTCATATTTTAATTGACTGATTTCACGATACTATCTGATCACATTTATTATCAACACTACGAACGAACAAGGACACAACATTAAACACAACAAAAACTAAACGTCTAAATCCCAGGGTGAAGAGCTGGTTGGATGTGAATAACTAGGATGAATACAGCAATGAACCATGAATGGATTAATGAATAAATGAGGACCAGTGTGTACCAGATGAAAACACTGGAAAAAGGAGACAACAGAGGAACTTTAAAGGACAAATCCGTCATATATTTATGGTAATAAATCAAAGAAGGACATGCTAAGTTGAAATGCTCAGTATTCTCACAACAACGCCACAGCTGCAGTGTTTTTGTTCGCCTGTCTCAAATTAATTAAAGTTAAAATTAATGCTGAAAGTTTGTGGAATGAGTGTCTGTTGATGACGGTTTAATTGAGTTTTATGTTAATGGAGTCTGGCAGGCAGAAGGCAGGCAGGGACTGAACTCAAACACCAGAGTGTGTATTTTTGATGCAGTGGCCTTTTGTTTTCTGCATAATGGGCTTCGCTTTACTTTGACAGACAAATGACAGTTAGAAAACAGCTGATCAGCTTATAGGGGATGACTCTGCATCTCTTGTCATTGTCATATTATAATGTTGTGCTTGTCTTGCACTCCTGCTGTGTTCCTGCAGCCTATCTGAGCTTCCTTGAGTCTGGGGAGGCATCAGGAAACAACTCGCTTCAACCACAGAATGTATATTAAATAGGATTTCAACCTACTTATTTGGACTGCGTCCAAAAATGAGGACCATTTTTGGACGTGCAAATGCTACATATTGCTTCTTTGATATTGATGAAAATCATCTTTGCAACATCAAATATCCAAAATCATAAGACGATACCTAGTCTTAGATCACAGCATAGATATGCCGCCCAGCCCCAGCCTGAATATACACACGTGTGCAGAAATATGCACATACACAAAGCAATTACTGCCTCCTAATCAGCCAGTCATTGTGCTGCTAAACCTCTGAATGGACTCTGTGCCATTGTGCCTTTTGAAAGCTCCATATCTTTCATCTGTTTCAGCTGAGGAAGAGTAGCGGAGAGTGAAAACAGAAAGAGAAAGCCCATATCAAACCCCATGAAATCATAATAAAGAGGTCCAAGCCAGCGATAAATGCATTTCAGTGGCATATAATGATTGATTCCGTCTGCCGTAGGAACTTATTCCCTGCAGGCTTGTGGCCCCTTGACCAGTCATATATTATTCATATAAATATAGATAGCTGCGCATCTTAGAGGCAGCACACATGCCACATTTGCACCTGCAGATTCAATTTGGCTCTGACTTTGAGGGATATGCCGCTGGCTCCATCCCCCCCCCACGCACCCCTCCCATCCTCCTCTCCTCACACCTCCCTCTTTCATTCTAGCTAGCAGCTATACACGGAACATTATGCAGATTTTTTTGTCAAGAGTGAGTGCGATTACGTTGGGGAAGAAATGAGTGTTGGAATGTTCGCTACGCCTTTGACCTTATCAGCGGCAGCCTTAAGCTGGATACCTTGGCTTAATTTTAATAGATGCAGCACGATGCGAATT
This sequence comes from Lutjanus campechanus, assembly GCA_027495735.1. NCBI lineage: Eukaryota > Metazoa > Chordata > Actinopteri > Lutjaniformes > Lutjanidae > Lutjanus > Lutjanus campechanus. The sequence continues at coordinate 10,034 of JAJHUR010093320.1, forward strand.
AGACAAGGGGACCTAGCTGTGCTCTTTCACTGTGTGGTGCGTTATGCATGCATTATGCGAATGAGCTCCGGCACGTTTGTTTTTTTATGTTCTCTGTGAGGACACTGTCGGCCAAGTTGGCGTGTGCATGCCTGTGTCTGCAAAATGCATGCATCTCTCTGTGTGTTTGTGTGTGTTCCTGCCTGCTGTGTGTTTGTGATTATGTGTGTGTGTGTGTGTGTGTGTGTGCGCATGAGTGCAGGTGGGCGTGCTATAGCGTTCAATAGTGCAGCATGTGTGTTCTCCCTCACTCAGCCCAAGGGCATGTCTTGTCCAGAAAAGGACTTAAAAAAAACAGAGACGGGGGTTCTGTGGTTAATTTGGAACATTGATTTTACATTAACAGTCGACTTGCCACTGATTCATGGCCATTCATGGTTTCTATCCGCTCCCACACGCGCGCACACACACATACATACATACAGGACGCTTCATCATTATGCATACACACTGCATAGAAGGTTCCCTTTAATGGACTCTCTTTTACCTTAGAGGAAGTGTAATAGTAAATCAATGAGGTGAAGGGCAGAGGGAGGGACAGTAAAGCCTTCGAGAGGCACCCACCCACCAAGGGGCTTACCCACAATGTCTATCCATAGTGGATTGGTTGCTTCATGGTGGGTCCAGTGTCAACTGGAAGCATTTCAAGCATCTTATATCACTTTTATACTGTGACGCTGTCCTATAAAAACCGTGTATCAACTTTTCATGAGCTAAAAATGTTGTCTTTTAGCTTTTTGAGTGTTCATTTTTCCAATAATCCAATGGGTTTTATTTATATTTCAGCCACTGACTATATATAAAAGACGGACACCATGTCTCCACTTCCTCCCACTGTGCAAAACTGAAGCCAAAATATTCCGGATACGAGCGCTGCCATCTTGCATTGGTGATGCCAATTGGAGCCAGAGTCAGCGCTGTAGTGAAACCTGCTTTTTAAAGCGTTAAATAATGAAATAAAAACCAAACTGATCAGAAAGGTGAACACTTGAACATACATCAGCATTATAAGTATTTCCTAAAACGACAGAAACCATGTTTGTAAAACTTTGATTTGATGTGTACTTTGACTTTTTAATTTGCCCCATGTCCCATCTGCTAACATGGAGGCAGCAGGGTTCATGACCTGTACTGCAGCCAGCCACAACAGGACAACTGAGATGTTTTGGCTTCACTTTTGGGGGAGCTGTCATCCTGTCAATTTTTCATATATGCCAATGATCTCAACTCCTAAAGGAAATTCTTCAGTTTATCTGAAAAAAAGTCCAACTACCAGAATTGGTATAAGGGTTAGGGGTTTGGGGATTAGGGTTATGGTCAGGCTAGGTTTTGTTTGGACAAGTGACAATAGGTCAGACATCTATAATTTCCAATTATTGCAAAGTGACTATCTCTAATATCAGGAAATTAGAAGAAAACTAGTGTGTTATGTGCAGTGATAGATGAGTGACCCTACCCTAACTATCTTGATACATCAAATGTATGAATAATATTTTTAATACAACTGTAAATGAAAATGGATGTATAGGATTTATAGGATCACAAGTGATGCCAGAGAGACTAGACTCTCAAGTCAGTCTCTAAATGCTTCGCTTCATAGACACTGAGGACAATCTCTCAGCTTTTGTTGCTAAAAATGGGTGGAAACAATTAGAGAGTCTATTATAGAGTTGCCAAACCAATCCAAAGTTTTTAGGGCAACGCTTCATATATTGGAGTGGTGACATTGTGTACTTGTTACTGAGGAGAATGGGAGGAGAGCATCATCTCTGGTAAGGCATGCCCTTGAAAACACAAAAAGGGTGCATGGTTGTTAGTGGCTGTTTGCGCTAAGGTTGGGTATCTTGTTTCATAATTATTATCGATTCTGATTCTTTGAGGAGCCCGGGGCTACAGATGAAAATGATATTTTCTGGCTAGCTCTGGCATATTTTCAAAAGTGTTATTAATATGCACTGCCCCTGTAAAATAAAGAAATAAACGAAACTAAAATGTATTAGGAGACAGGAAAACATGCACACATTAGGTGTGTGCAGTATACAATTTAACAGAACTGAAATTTAAAATTCTTAACAATTCCTTTGGAATCCTAAATTTAGATCATTTGCAACCGGTTCTTGATGCCCAACTCAGGTTCTTGCTGTTGCTGCAACTTTACTCTTGAAACTACCTTTGATTTAGAAATCAGTAGGCAGCAATATTTCTGAATGTCTGGTATCGTGAGACGACAGGGACGCCAACTGGTCTGGCAAAAAAACAGACATTGATGCACTGGGTGAAATACAGTTGGCTCCGTCAGCAGCAATGCAACCGGAATGGGACCAAACCACGTCCTTCAGGATTTACCAAAAAAACCAAGCTGCACTTGCCAAAAGAAACTCATACAGGCATGGTCATTGGTAATTAGGAAATAGCAGCTACTGAGTGAGACAGTCAGACAGTATGCAGACAGACTAGATTTGGCACAGCAGGGGTGACAAGTATTGAGAAGGCAATTAGGCCGACGGCAAACGAGCAATGAGACAGTAGGATGCCCAGAAGAAAAAAAAAAAAAAAGACAGGAACCTGAACATGCAGGGAGACTAAATTAAAGGCCGACTTTCTCTACCGTCCATTGCTTAGGTGGATCGTGAGGTAAATGGGGAACATAAGGAAAAATGTTGGTTTGAAGAGCAGTACAAGGTTTATAAAAAGACGTGGGGGTTGCAATATCATGAGGAAAGGGGAATGAGAAAACGGAAGGAGAAAGGGGAAAGAGCCTGAGAGGGAGAGGGGGTTGACTTAAAGAAGAAAGCCCTGCGAGGCTTATTACCAGTGGATCAAAATTCCCAGTGAACCATTTCTACAATACACAGGCTATTCTCCTGAAAGAGGAGGCAATTCGACTGCGCCCTACTTTCCACTTAGGTCTGACCTTTATGTCTTCCACCCAGTTTTACCACAGTGAGTGTAATGTCTACCTCTCAGCAAATGCAATACTGCCTTGTTACTACTTAAACCGCGCAGGCCTCATAATCATCTCCCCGAGGGCCAATATGCTCTCCACACAAAAACCTACATCTAGACTTATTCCACAGCTCAGATCACGCAAATGTTCTCTTTTATGCCTGCCATAACCCTCACAGAACTTGTGTTGTGTATAATAAATGATCTTATTTTTGCAAGGGCCATATTGCCCACCTTTATTGTGGATGCACTGTATCGTTATCCATATAAATGTTGGCTGATAAGTAACAAGAAATTGCAGACCAGAAATTCCAAACTAGGTTTGAGGCAGTTTAGAAACAATAGTGCCAAATTATAGGTGTCTCCCAGCTTTTATTGCTTAAAGTGGGTGGAAACAATTGGAGAGTTAAAAAAAAAAAACTCCAATGCTGAAGCAATCCAAAGTCTTTAGGGGGACACTTCAGATATAGGGATGGTGACATTGTGTGCTTACCACTGAGAAGAATGAGGGCAGACTCTCCTCAGCTCTGGGGATGTTATAAGTTGCAGTAGGCAGCTGATTTTCAACAACAACATTAAAAAACAGACAAAATTAGCAACAAGATGGTGAACCTAGTGGAGCATTTAGCATTTAAAGAGACAGATATTTCCCTCAGGAGTTGGTGGAGACCAAAACAGAGCTAAAAGATAGTAAAGAAACACACACACATGCTCGCAAGACCTTTGTGCATTGCAGCCAGTTTGACCACAGTGAGTGTAATGTCTACCTCTCAGCAGATGTTATACTGCCTTGTTACTATTTCAACCGTGCAGGCCTCATAATCATCTTCCCGAGGGCCAATATGCTCTCTGCACAAAAACCTACATGTAGTCTAATTCGACTTGCAAATGTTCGCTTTAATGCCTGCCATAACCCTCACAGAACTCGAATTTTGTATGAGAAATGATCTAATTTTTGCATGAACTTTAAGTCAACCTTTACTGCATATGTACTGTATCGTTATCCATATCCTTGGCTGATTAGTAATTAAATTGCAGACCAGAAATCCCAAACTAGGTTTGAAGTAATTTAGAGGTCCCTTAATATGTACCGACCCCCCCACCCCCACCCCACCCCACACACACACACACTAAATCTAAGCAACATTTCCCTCGGAAGATGGTGGAGACCAAAAAAGAGCTAAAAGAAAGTGAAGAAAGACAACTCCAAATAAATGCAAATGTTTCTCAATATCTGCTGGATTTGTAAAATTCTGTATGCTAGGAAGAGCTTTTTGTGTCTAGTGTAGTGTAGAGTGTAATGTCTACTTCTCAGCAGATGCAATACTGCCTTGTTACTACTTAAACCGTGCAGGCCTCATAATCATCTCCCCGAGGGCCTCTATGCTCCCCACACAAAAACCTACATCTAGACTTATTCCATTTGCAAATGTTCTCTTTCATGCCTGCCATAACCCTCCCAGAACGTGTGTTTTGTATAATAAATGATCTTATTTTTGCATGAACTGTAGGTCAACCTGTCGCCGCACAGGGCATCGACGAGTACCCAACCTGCGACAAAGCAATCATCTTTACGTCCCCGCTCCGCTAAACCCCATCCGAGCCCCGTGAAGCGAGGGCGAGGATTTATAACTCATTTCCATAAACAGCATAAAACAAACAGTTCTGCCCGGCTGTTTGGCTGCCCGGACGACTCGAGTCAGGCCTGCCTGAATTAGCACCGCAGAGCCACCAGGACCAATGCTTTCTGCCCCTACTGTGCACACTCATTAATTTAAAGTGGTCATATCTCACTGGTCTCTAATCAAACTGTATTTGTGCCATTACTGTCCGCACCAGCCACAGTGTTAGTATAATGGAGGTGGCCCGGTGGGAAAGTAAGTATGAGGTGTTGCCAAGATCTGAATGGAAAAGCTTTTCACCTTGACAGAAGCTGAACCTCTTAAAAATGTTGCCTCGTCCCAATTCGGGTTTTTTTTCACAATTAATCTGGCGCCATTACCACATGATCTCCAAATAGTACATTTTGGGCATACAAGTCATGAAATCCACTCCACACTTAAAGTATGTGCCTCCATAAAATGAATACGACTGAACAAAAGAAGAGAGTTATGTGAGTTTCTACCTGCCAACAAGAAAGCCAGCCTAAATGTGAAGTATTTTAATGAGGAGAGATTCCATGTCAAATGTCATGCTAATTAGGAGTGAAATCTGTTACTAACGAGGACTAAGAGACATACCGGTTTATAATAGTGATGCAATGGCATTGTCATCTTCTCAACAGCTTCTCACTTGGAATATGTCAATAAATATACAGATAAAGTAGCTCCCAACTTTTAATGGTGATGCCTCCAAAATGCTTCCATAAAAATGATTTTGAAAAATGCCAGATTGAATACCAAGATGAAAATATGCAAAACATTGGCCCAGGGTACAGGTATTTTTAAAAAAAAAAAGGCTATCATCAGTATTTTTATAATAGAAACTGATCATTTCTGTGTGTAATTTGAAAGTGAAACCACAGGTAATTATTAGAGCCTGATGAATACAGTGACCAGGCTGTTATATTGATTAGTATGATCTTATTGCAGATGTACTGTATCAGGCCTCTTTCTTGCGGTAATTGCAGCCAAAATGTAGGGCACCAAGGTGAAAATCAATGGTGCAATAAAAATAATTGATAATTGCATTGTATGAAGACAATTAGCTGATAATTAGCCTGATCAGCAACCGTCAGTAATCAATACAAACACACATTGTGCACATTATGTAAACCATTAAACAAACTAATAACTAACCAGACATCATCATCTTTAGCAGTTACCTGGGTTTTTTTTAGCCTAATGATGACAAAATGTTAAAAAAATAATAATATTAGCAGTTTGTATTACACAGAAGCTCAGAAGGGCTTTCCAGAGAAAATATTACACCAAACTCCTTTTAAGAAACATGACACATTAACAATTCCTTACATGTCCACAAAAACACATGACACTAGATACGCAAGATAAAAGCCGACATATGTCGACAGTCTTCTTTTCAATTCGGCATCAGTATAATCCATAAAGATAAATTATATTTCTGTACAAACTTTACATTTTGGATTTTGTCGCCTCAACACCCAAAAAGCTTCCATTGGTTATCTGCGCTATTTTAGTGAGAGAAAACTGTGGGAATAAGTTAAAAAATTAGGATGTCTTGTTAAAAATAATGCTGGACGGTAGAGCACATAAACACAGACTTTAACAGAGGCTCATAATGCTGTTAATTCACTGTCTATGATATGTATGTGTGTGTGTGTGTGACTGAGTTTTTTCAACCATTACCATTATAGAGTAAACACCTGGTGTGCTGCTGCCTGTTCAGTGCTGATAAAGTAGCAACCCATCAGATCTCACAGCAAGTTATAAACACATACATTCATAATTAGCACTATGCTACGGTATCCTGGTAAACTTTAAAACATGCATGTATTAATACCTACACTGTACAGTCTTTGCTGTGTGTGCTTATCACATAACATTAATAGTTATCTAGTGTATCTAGCTGTTAATGTTTATGTTACACATAAACTTGAGGGCAGCATAAATTCTCCCCCTACTGTCTATGTCAGCATGATGATGGAGTCACTGGAAACTTTGTTTATTTGCTGTGTCGCATGTAGTTTTAGGAAATACACAACTTTCTTTTAAGGGCACAGCAGCCAGTTCAAAACAAGGCATGCCAAACTGGCTGTGTGGGTAGTTAATTTCAGAGGGGGCATCACAGCCACACTCCGGGGCATCCCGCTCAGTATGTGTCTTGACCAAGAAAAAAACAAATCAAAGAGATCCATATCAAGGTTGTTTTTTACGTGATTATACAAAAAAAAATACCCCAGGCAGATATATCGTATCAGATTTTTAAAACTCTCAAATATCACTATTAGTCTTTCTAGTCCTTCTACTCGTGGTGTCGTTTTTAGCCGCAACAATCAGCTGGGTTTCTTTGAAAAAGCTCTAAAAACCCAATGTACACTACCTTCCCAGCACCATGCAGCAGACAAGACAAAGTTAGTAACCAGCCAGTTAATATTGTGAAGCATTTAGCAGCTAAAGAGCCAGAAATGACTCAGTAGCTCTGGTGGAGACCAAACCAGAGCTAAAACAAGGTTTAGTGGCCAGAAATACGACTCCAAATAAATTTCATCATATCTGCTGGTTGTGCACAAAGCTGTATGCTAGCAAGTTCTTTGTATCAACATGAAAGGTGATAATATTTTGGTGTTATGCTCACAGTCTGTTTCAGCCTCCAAGTAGCCAAATAATTAGTTTCTTTAGGTGTAATCTTTTATTTTTGGAGCAACAGATGGTGGTAAACACACCTAGCTGTATTTCACACTGTTAAGGCCGCCCTGAAACAAACCAGATACCAGGAGCTTGTTTGCTGTTATGTTCACAGGCAGGATTAACACTGGTGAAAGTGAAAAAGCCCATGGGCTAGACTGTCAGCCTGCTACTGTAATGGAGGTGCTTTGGAGACCATGGCTTGAATGATTGCCCCCCCACCTTCCTCTGACACCTGGGAACTCGTGTTAGCTCCATGAGTGAACACCTTCGCCTGACCTATAAAAGGCTCCCATTGGCTCCTCGAGCAAATGTCAAAGCTTAGGCTTAATGTGTTAGTGCAGTTGGACATTAGGTTACAGGAGATCCTATTTCGAGCCCTCTAGGTTAAATTGCCGGCTGTTGATTAGGTATCTCTATACTCAAGATTTCCAAAGGCTTTTTCCAGGCACAGATTACAAGCATCCGTCTTTGAATTCAATTTGCCACCACCATATTAACCACATTTCTCAAATGCAGGCTATTGCCACTTAACACCAAATACACCAGAACATTCTTTTTTTAACTTGGATGCCCTTGTTTTCTGCCAATCTTTAACTGGGTTTTGGTGAATTCCTCGGCTTAAGGTTAATATTACCTGCAATGACAGCATTCTCAGGGCCACCGGAGGTTAATACACCTCTCCTGATACTACAACAAGTTCCTCCCCCCTGGCAAGTCATTTTGTCCTCCAGATCTCTTCTCTCCCTTTTTCCCCTCCCCTCTCGCTTCCACCTCAATTACCGGCAACTGAGCAGCGGATTGTGGGAAATTAGCTCTACATTGTGGCAGTGAGTGTGTGGGGGGCTGCGGCTGGGTAGTTCGACTGGGCCTCTTGCTAATAGGTTAGTGCAAGCTGTGTGTGTGGACTCAGCATGGTCGCAGCAGTCACGGTGCAAGGCCCCAAGAATATAGACTGGGCCTCACGTAATGCAGTCGGACAGTACCAATTTACCTGTTCAACTGCCTGTAGATGATTAGGATAGTGCACTTAAGATGATGCTACAGTATTTCAGCGTTAGAGCAAAGTGTAATGAATATCTCTGCCTTTAACAAGCCCAATTTCTCCAGCCAAACAAGCATTCTTAATGGAGGCTGTGTTGTTGAAAGCTTTTCAATTCTGCTGATGTCTTAACACATCTCGGTTAAGCATAAAGAGCTCTGAGGATGTCTCACTTGTCATTTACATTCAGCTGATTTTTGAAAGCGCGTATTGTCAAAACATTTTCTTAGCTTTTATTACATGGCCATCTTGCCTCGATTGTCTGTACTCCAAACTGTTTTATTATGTAACTAAGTCATTGACTCAATGGCGTTCTGCTCAGGCGGCGAGCATGCCTGAAGACTCAGTTGCGTTTGCCACATCAGACACATCGCCACACAAGATGTCACCTCCGATTCAGTCAGCTTCCTCTTACAAATGACTCCCAATGTGTCCCTTCAATGGCCCCTCACTGGGACCTCAGCTGACATCCAGGAGACAAAAAAAATAAAAAATAAAAAAAATAAAACCTCATTTGCATACATTTAAAAGTTGAATTCCGTGACAAGGAAAGGCATGCAATATTTAGTCTGGTGTTGCTCCCAGAGTCAAATATACACAGTGACAAGGGGCATACATTAGGAAGCAGCATTAGTAATAATAATAATTCTAATTCTTATTCTAATAATGCAGTGTTTCCCTTGAGGTGACTGCTCTGGAGTGGCGGATTGGTTGCAGGGGGTGTTGTTGATGGGCTGCGAGACATGGCTCCGGTCAGAGAACAGACTCATCGGTTGGATTTAAGCGCTTTGCTGCATATCTATTAATTGCTACTGATAGCCAGCATTAATTAAAATAATTTAAGGGCTGTAAGAGCTGTGAGAATACTAAACAACTGATGCAGTAACCACCTTTAACTATGTGTTCACAGTGACACAGGGCTAGTTAGTTGGGCTCACCAGTTAACTTAAGAGTTGGTGAGGCTAATTTCGGGAACAGGCTAATTACTTAAATGAGTCTTTACCGTCATTACAGCGATACAATGAATACATCATCGAGTGCAACATCATGAAATACACAGAGAGAACTGAGTTACCCCTCGTCTAGGCTGCAAACGTCACATCAGCATCAGTGTGATGATCTAGTTCACGCCACACCGAAGCGTCTGTCTATATAGGCTCTGTGTTATCTGTGCATTTCAAAGCATCCAGCAGCAAATTATCAGCCAAACTTTCTGTGCAGTCTGCAGTTTACTTTTGATATGTTTGAATATTTCTGATCTGTTTTTCCATCAACACAATGTATGATTGTGGCATAAGCACTGCAAGGTGTGTGTGTGTGTGTGTGTGTGTGTGTGTGTGTGTGTGTGTGAGCACAGTGGGTGTGGATGAGCAAACAAGAAAAAGGAAAAAAGAGAGTGGCTGTGGCTGCGCTCAGAGCAGACAGGTGTTGGCAATTGGACCAGGGGGATTAAAAGTTGAGCAGCGGAGTTGTCTAGTGACAATAAATGTACAGGTTGCAGATAAAAACACTGCAGAAAAAGTTCAAGAAGTTTGTTCATCGGCTGCTGGTTAAAGTGAAGGGAGATTTCTGCGGCACACTCTACTCCACCTAGGTTATGAAATCTGGATAAAAGACATTTTCGGTGCCTTTTTACTGGGCATCAGCTGTTTGCATGCGTATTGTAGAAAAAGTAGACTTGAAACGCTTCAGCTCGCGTTTACGCATGTTAGACACAACTGGAACACAAATTTCAGTGGTGATCCTGATTTTCATTCCACAGAAAAAAGGATTATTCAAGTAAATAATCTGCCCCCAAAACTAACATTGGCAGCAACCGCCATTTTGCTGCCACAGGGACATGCTGGCATTTTGAAATTAATAAACATAAGCGGTCACAACCAGACCTAAAATCAAGATTGTTGGATTATTATTAATATAATTTCATCCTCATTAATTAGCAGGAAAATATGTTGCATTTGCTGGCCATGCCGTCTTCCAAATTGTCCGGTAAAGCCTCCATAATCCCATCATAGATTCTTGCCAATGTGGGACGACAGACATTAACATTAAACTAAAGACAGTAATGAATTCTTTCTCTCAATCTGTTTCTTTCTACCCCTCCTTACCAACAGTAATGTCCTCCCTGATGCCGATACCTGATTTAATGGGTCTCATGCCGCAATATTTTCTTAAATTTCTTTTATATTTTCTGTAAATTAAGAGAAGTCAAATCCAGATGCACCAAACAGTCTTCAGCATCCTGATCTGCTCTTTCCCAGGTGTGCTGAATAATGAACCACCCTTGATCATAAATTATTATTATCATAGGTAACACCCCCAAACACTATACTATAAGGCCAGGTGCAGTGCCGCGTGCAAATACTCTGAAACATAACTGGAAAGATGCCACACACAAAAAAAAAAAAAAAAAGCCTGCAAGAAGATATTATTTGAAATATCTAACAAACAAACATTTTGAGTTGTTTGATAACTTATTACTTATGTTTCCTTGGATTGGACGATTAATGTTTTTTCTTAT
>JAJHUR010093321.1:4760-22746 GCA_027495735.1 Lutjanus campechanus
ATCGTGCTTGTTTAATTGACTCAAAACCTGCAAACGAACACAAATTATTAGTCTCGTAAATGATCTGATGAGAACACCAAAACTCTCACGCCGCTCTAATGGGAACATAAAATAAAAAATAAAAAAAAAAGCTCAGCTCGAAGAGAGGAAAAAGCTAACAAAAGCAAAGGGGGGAAAAAAGGAGATACAAGGATGCAATTAAATGATGGCGTTAATGGCTAGAAGTTTGTGAGGCCAGACGTGACTTCAGCAGGCCCTCCTCTGCTACCACAGCGAGCGAGGGGAGGGAAGGCGGGAGGGGAGGGGAGGAGGGAAGGGTGATTTATTGACACTTATCGGGAATGAACAGATCAAAGGCTCGGCCAGATGACAGGTGATCAATCAGGCGTCAAATCAAAGATGGCAATTGTCCATTAAAGCTCCTCTTCCAGTATACACTCCCTCCCCGGGCTGTGAAATAATCTTTAGACTAGGAGAAAAAAAAAAGTATTTCCCAGAAACTGAAGGGAAGGAGAGAAAGAAAACAGACCGAACCCTGATGAAAAACAAGGATGGTAAACCTCTACGAAATCTGCAGAGATATTAAAGTCTCAAAGGAATAGGTAGTCAATGACTAAGATCAAACTATAAGAATAGATTTTAAGCAATATGTCGATACGATGGGGGATAGAAAACACAATAAGGTCCCTAAAACCCAATATTGTGTATCAAAACACATTCCAAATTCCTGTAGAGAATATTGCAACAACACGATGGTGTAACTGTATCACTCGAACACACACTGGACTGGGGATATTAAAGTAATGTTTCAAATGGAAAAAAAAAGAGAGAAAGATGCGAATTGTGTGAGACAAAATGTGGCTAAAAGAGTTTGCGCGAGCGTCAGAGGCCTCCGTGACAGTCAGCTGACCCCCAGGGCTCCACCAGACCTCTCCAGCATGGATCCTTAATTCTACAGTCAATATCTTTACAAGCAGAGGAGGAGCAGGAGGCGCCGCAAAAGGAGCGAAAAGGGGGGAGATCGAGTTCTCGGAGGCGAGGAGAGAAAAACCGAACGCACTCTTTTCTAGAACGCATGCGGTGGTACGCGGAAGCTGACCTGTGACCTTTTTGAGAGGCAGTAGGGACGATTGTTCCAGCTACACCTGCAAACGCCCAAGCCCGCTTTTCATGATGTATGAAAGATGTTAATAATCAACCGTATCTATTAATGTGACCATTAAAAATAAAAAAAAACATAAACAACACTAAGACAAACAACATTAAGAATAAAATGTAAAACGTGCCCACCAGTTTTCCAAAGCCTCAGGTGATGCCTTCAAGTGCCTTGTTTTGTCCAACCAGCAATTCAAAAGTCATAGATTCAATTTGCAGTACGAAACGACAGAGAAAAGCAGCAGTACTTGTGTTTTGGTTCAAGTGGCTGGCAGCTGCAAATGTCTGACAGTTTCTTGAAGAACAACAAATGATTTGAAATTAAAGAATCATTTTATTGTTGATCGACTGACTTATTGTTTCAGCTCGACAGTCCGCAGAAAGAGTGACCTTTGTGGTGTTTACGAATTGTAACTTTAAGAAAAAATGTGGAGTTCAGGGTCTTTGGAATTCTAAAAAACAGAGGGACTACATAACGTCTTCAAATGTCTTGTTTTGTCCAACGAGGAGTTCAAAACCCAGAGAGAAAAGCAGAAATACTGCAACTGCAAATGTTTCACAGGTTTTCTTGAAAAGTGACAAACGATTAAAGACTAGAGATGATTTTTTTTTCTGTTGATCAACTACCGACTAATTGTTTCAGCTTTACTACAGTCCACAAAAAGACAGACCTTTGTTTGTGATGCTTAATAGTTGTACTTGAAGACAAAAAGAAAAAAATGTGAATTTAAGGATCTTTGGAGTTCAAAAAAAGCCCTTATAAGGTGGCAAAACAGAGGTACTGTATTGTGGTTGATACTTTACATGATACTGATGGAAATGACTATGAAATAAATGATAGAATCGGTCTAGTATGAGAGGTCAAAACTTGTGTGGAGGGCTCTGGAGCTCTGAAAAGTAGACACCATCATTTTGTTTGTAACAAAAAATTTAGAGGTGCCCATCAGTTTCCCAAAGCCTCAAGTGACATCTTCAGGTGTTTTGTCCCAGAGAGGTTCAATTTGCAGTGATAGGCACCAGAGAAAAGCAGTCAACTGCTATCGCTGGATGTGTTTTCTTGAAGAGCTCTCAAACGATTAGAGATTATATTTTTTTCTGTTGATCAACTACTGACTAGTTGTCTCAGCTCTACTACAGACCACAAAAAGAGTGACATTTGTGGTGATCTGCAATTGTACTTGCAGAGAAAAAAAAAAAGAAAATGTGGCGTTAAGGATCTTTTGAGCTCTAAAAATCCCAGATAAGATGGTGAAACGGTGGTTATTGTTGCAGGTAATATGAGTTACAATGAGACAAATGATAGCAGAGGTCTAATACGAGGAGGCAAAAGTTGTGTTGAGATTTTCTGGAGCTGTGAAAAGTCTACCCAGAGTGCTGGATGTTTTACAGTACACCAACAAAAGATGTTGTTGCAGTTACGTAAATGTTACTATGTGGGTGAGGGAAATATCAATGAAAAGTAAGTGAATGAGGGAAGAGGAGGGGAGGAGGGGGGAGGCAAATAGAGAGGGAGAGAGAGGGAAGGAGAGATAGAAAGAGAGAGAGAGGTCAACCGCAGGCAAAAACCGAAGCCAGCTCGTGCTGCTTACCTGCGGCGCGCCGGGGCGCTTGCTGCTTCCTCCGCGGCATGTCGGCTGCGGGGGCCCGGCAGGGAGTGCGTCTGTGGCCCCGGTGATCCGAGGGTGCCTTGGGGGATCCTCGGGAGCTTTGATAACACAGTTTTCCCCCCCTGGGTGTGCGCTCTCAGGGCTCCCACATAGATCGGGGTGGGTGTGCGTGTGTGAGGAAGGGGAGGCAGTTTCGAAAATAAATCAGAAGAAGAAGAGCCAGTGGATGTGAAGGTAGTAAAAAAAAAAAGAAGAAGAAGAAGAAGAAGAACCCCCCGGCTGGCTGCTCTCTCTGGTCGCTGCTGTCTCGCCCGCTCCGGCTTTGGATGGACGCGGCGGCGGTGGGAGCAGGAACAGAGGGGGCTCTTTCCTTCCTTGCTTCCTTCCTTCCTTCCGCGGTAGAAAAACAGAAGAAGGGGAGGTTTAAAAAGCGCCTCCGTGTGATCCTCTTTAGTTGGCGTCGGAGGCTGCAACAGGCAAAGCTTGAAGGGATGAAACCAAATGATCGCGTCAGTCAAAAAGTCCGCAAACAAGGGGGACAACACATCAAGAGCTGACACAACTGAAGCCCTGCGCCTCCTCTACGGTTCAACCTCTCCGCCGCTGATAGGCGTCACGTAGCTCCCTGTCTCTCTCTCCCCTCTATCTCCCTGCCTCCCTCACCCCCTCTCTCACTCTCTTTCTGTCATTCACTGCCTCGTTCTGGCCCCGATCGCTCCAAACGAGCGGGAGCTTTTTTTTTTTTTTTTTGGTTAAAAAATGTGCGTAATGTCAGTCAGATCGCAGATTGATCGGGGCAGACGTGCACGCACATGCAGTATCATTCACAAGCACACACACACACGCAGGCTGACAGCGTGAAATGCATACTTACTTTACGGGCTGATCCTCCGCTCCGCCGCGCGATCCATGAGCTCTTCCTCCGCTTTTTTCCTTCCCGGTGATCAGGCGCGATTCACGGCCAAGAAGAGGTGGCGGACCGGCAGCCGAAACGCGCCTGAAAGCATCTCATAAAATCCACTCGCCTCTGGCCAAGTCCGAGAAAAAAAAAAAATCAAAAGCCACATGCAGCTTTTTGCAGTTTGTTATTCTCACAGCAAGCGGAGGCGAAAAGAGGAGGAGGAGGAGGTGGAGGAGGAGGAGGAAGAGGAGGAGGTGACGACCGGGGGACTGGTCGCCCACACGCTGCCCCTGCCTGGCACGGCTACGATATTTTGTCCGAGAGCTGCTTTGAAAAATCCGCTGAGGGCAAAGTCACACACAGTATGTACGCGTGTGCGCCAGTGCGTGTGCGCGCGTCCGCGTGCGTGCGTGAATCGACGAGATACGTGCTTGATTGGGTCTCCCTTGTTGTAATAATGTACAGGAGGAGGAGGAGGAGGAGGAGGAGGTGGGGACGGGCTCAGGCTGCACGCAGGCTGGCTGGCTGGAGCGCACGGATCAGCCGAGCTGTAGCGCCGACTGCCAAACACTTAGTTGGCCGCTGACGATACTTTTCTCCCTTTTTTTTCTTTACGTGGCCTGATAGGAGCTATTTAAATCAGCCACGCAGCGAATCAGACGTGTCTCCCAACGCTGCGCTCCGCTCTCGTTCCTGCGCAAAAAAAGCCTCACCAAAGCGCTGTCCCTTCTGACTGGAATAAAGTACTTTTTTGTTCACAGGTAAGCTCAAACTCCTCCTCAGCTGAGATGTAGGCTATTCAGATGTTTTCTGAAGAGGCCGGTGCTCCTTTTTCCTTTTTCTACACCTTACAGTGAGGAATAAAAGTTTTTTGGATTCAGCTGAGTTGGTGAAGTGGATAAAAAATATTCTCCTGTGTTTTTCAGGCAATCCTCGCCACGCTGAAAACAAAGGATAAACGTCTCTTGGAGGGGGAATGGAAGAAGAAGGAGAAGAAGGAGAAGGGTGAGTTGCCAGCGGCTGTCTGTCTCTCTCCTCCTGTCTTCCTTTGCGCCAGATGTGGTGCTGCTGCGCCTCGTCTCTCACGCTCGTCAATAGCCGGAGAAACAGCCTCTCTCCGTCGCGATCCGCCGAGGGAATCAGATCTCCGCGCCGCTGCTCCTCCGCGGGTTGAACCGGTGAGTCTGTCCGTTCCTCCGGGCTTCGGTGGAAGGATTGGTGATTGGTGACTCTCCGCCGATCGAGGATGTTTTCGCCCTAATCTCGCCGCGACTATGTGCGCCGCTCCACCACTGCATGCCGTTAGATCCGCCCAAGCATCTGTCCGTCTTTCCATTGGCGCATCCATCAGTGTCACACACACATACACACACACACACACACACACTCATACACACACACACACACACGCAGCTGCCGTGCGCACATTCCTTGCGATACTACAATACCCCCTCCCACCCCACCAGTGTACACTCAAACATAACACTCATTCACACGCGCAAGCGCACGCATAACGCGCGCGCGCGCTCACGGGGCGATGGAGAGCTCTCCTCTCCGGCTGATTGACACAGTCCACTTTCTGAAAAGATCGTCACAGAGCTGCTGCGCCTCTGTTCGGCGTTTTTAACTCCCGAACAGGAGTCTGAGTGTTTTATGACTCATGTACAGCAGAATTTTATTCTCTTCCCCAAATATCAACAAGAACAAAAAACAACCTGTGTAATTTAACTGAATTCTCAGACATTTAGACAATGCTTTTAATTCTTCAACATGAATCATTCCAATATATTTCATATTTGATTCAGCGTGGGTTTTAGAGTCTTGGATTTAAAAAAATACATTTTATTACTTTATAATAACGATTAAGGGACAAAAAAGACACGAAAGATGTCAACTTAATAGCAGGACCATTTACCTGCTGAGGTGCCCGAGAAAATGTGAATTTTGTGTTGTGGTCAGAAGCAAATCTCGTCGCATTTTTATGTTATTAATAAGCTGAAATTAAGAGCTCTCTTCTCAACCTGTGGACATAAAACTAACAATAAAACAAAGTCTCATTTGTTAGTGTTAAAATCAGAACCCCTAACTGTTTTGACTTTATTATTTTTAATCTTTTTAACCAGATTAATGAGATATAATTTTGTTACGCCGGTGTTTTATTTTGTTTTATTTTTGTGTGGCACATCTGGGGAGACATTCAGCCTCTGCTCTCTCTGTTTTTTTTTCTTTTAGAAATTAAAAAGTCTAGGGTGGCTGAAATTGTTCTGAACCGGGCTCATTGTGTTCTCTAATGGGGATGTAGACATGCAGACATGACCCACTACGCCTACCTTACAGGACTGTGTCTGGGAGAGAGATGGAAGGAGAGAGAGGGAGACAAACAGAGAGAGAGAGAGAGAGAGACAGAGGGAGAAAGAGAGAGGGGCTTTGATTTATACAGTTGCCAAACGCGTGAACAGGCTCCAAAACTAAAATATATTATAACAAAATAACACTTTCTCTTCTTTAAAGTCGTTTATTCCTGCAAGTCAAAGCGTCAGAAAGTCTCTGATCTGCACTGCGGTCCAGATGAAGATTCACACCAGTGTGACGATGAACTGGGTTTAGGTGGGGAAACTTAACAGTTAGTTCGTCGTGCCAGATGTGTGTGAGGACAGTACATTCAGCATGCATTTTAAGAGTAACATGATGATAAATATAAATCTGTGTTAGCTGTGGAGTTTGAGGAGTTTGTTTTCTTTTCAACCATCGACGTGTGAAATAAAATCACGACGCCAAATAAGTGCGGAGAAACTCTGCAAGCAGTAGTATTAATATTATATATTACGTAATAAAAAGCCAGTATATGTCGTCTAATGAGTGCCGTGTATTAAACCTGTCTGCTTTATTTACAAGTCTTTTATTTTAGTATATTAGTATAGTTTTAGTATATTTCAAGTATATTTTACTAACAGCAACAAAGTAATAATATTCGTTTTAACGTAAATAATTATTCTGCTTAACATAAGGTCAGTTTTTTTTAAATTTTACAAAAGATTATGAAGTCAGTGACGTGCAGTGTCCGTGTGTGTATGAGTGAGTGAGTGAGTGAGAGAGAGAGAGAGAGCGGGAGCGACAGAGAGAAAGAGAGAGAGAGAGAATTACGCAAATTCAGAGGCACACAGATCATCCATCGCTGCTTCACGTTTCTGTACTTAAATAAAACTGAACAAAACTTTTAAATGTTGTGATGCAGCTAAAGCTTAAATCACCAAGAAAAGACAGACCTGCGTTGCAAAAAAAAGTATTTTAATGTTTCATAGCTTGTAGAGCTGTGCGTCATTTAATAAAAACTGCTAATCATCGATGGATCAAACAGTTTGGAATCGAAGTTTGGAGTTCAGAAGACTTGAGGTGTAATTCTGGGTCAGATTATGCATTTTATTTGTCTGTCTGTTAAAAGAAAATTACTATTAGGTAATAATTCAGCTAATTATTCCCTAATTGTTATTTTTTAAACCTTCAGATTGTTGTAGAAGAGAACAAAACTTGGAAAAACAAGTTTTTCGCGCACGAGAAAAGCGCACTTTCTATTTTTCTTTTTTCTCTCTATAGTTTAAGACAGTGATAATGTTTTTAAAACCGCAAAAAGAGCAAAACCTCATAATTTAATCAGTGTCCCCTTTGCACCACTCGAGACCGCACTACAATATAAACCACGTATCATTAATTACTGCCAGTAGGCCTATTAGAGGACAAATATCATATATGTGTTCCTGCCTGCTGCGTTTCTCATATATGTATATATATATATATATATATATATATATATATATATATATATATATATATATATATATATACATATATATACTTTATACTATATAAAACTAAGTTGTTTGAACTCCTTCGCCTTTTGTTGCTCGCAACCGTGACTCTCAAGTTTCACTGATGATGTGAACAGATTTACTTCTTCGCTCTAAAAACAATATGTATCGTACGGCGGAATGAATCTGCGCTGACATAAAGAGTTCAGTGCAACAATTATATTATAGGATTATGGGACGCGGACTGTATAAAGGCGCACAGGAATATTATGACAGCCGCGTGCATGACTCATATTTGAGTGTTTGAGCCAAAGACTCTATTTAAAGACGTGGGGGGAAATGGTAACAAGTGATGAGGTTCATCATTAACAATTATAATATTGATTCCACCAGAAACAGCGTGTGAGCACGTTTAGGTCCAGACTCCTGCCATCTATTGTGTGTGTGTGTGTGTGTGTGTGTGTGTGTGTGTGTGTGTGTGTGTGTGTTTGAGAGTGTGTGTGAAACCTCTGTTTTACGCATAAAGGTCAGTAATTTATGCTGGTGTTCCCTCAGTATCCCTAGTGAGTGAGTGAGTGAGTGAGTGAGTGTGTGTGTGTGTGTGTGTGTGGTGTGTGTGTGTGTGTGTGTGTGTGTGTGTGTGTGTGTGTGTGTGTGTGTGTGTGGTGAAGGGGGTGGTGGTAGTGAGGGAATCGGGACTTTGCCTCTGCCTTCTGCCGCTGCTGTCTTTACGCACAAGCCGGAGCTCCAAAAGCCTCTCCACGGACGCACAGAGTGGCACCGTCCTGGCGCCCACAGCTGTAGCGAGTGAGTCCAAATCTGATCCTGTCGTTTTACTATCGTTTTTATTTAGTAACAATATAAAGTCGAAACTGCCAGAAGTTAAATACATATCTCATTTTACGCACGGACAAGCCGCGCGCAAACATGTATTTTTAAGATGGTATTTTGGTGACCTGCAAAATATAATTTATCACACTAATGCATGAGAAAAACACACCCTTTTAGGGTTAATTATTACACTTTTTTAGTATTAAATAAAAGAAGTAAATGCAAGTTTTAAAGTTAGAGTGCCATGGTGTTTTTACTGCAGGGGTTTTGTCACAGTCCAGATTGCGCTTTAGTGAAATTCTGCCCCTTTTTCCAAAACGCAAATAGATGCGTTCGCTTCAGTAGAAACAGGAGGAGGTTTAGAGCACAACTGCTGTGATT
The DNA here is from genome assembly GCA_027495735.1 of Lutjanus campechanus. NCBI lineage: Eukaryota > Metazoa > Chordata > Actinopteri > Lutjaniformes > Lutjanidae > Lutjanus > Lutjanus campechanus. The sequence goes on from JAJHUR010093321.1 coordinate 13,442, forward strand.
TATCTCTGAGCTCCACCACTCTACACCATCCGTGATTCACTCCTTTTTTCTCTTCCTCTTTCTTCCCCTTTCTTCTTCTACGATGATCACGTTGGCGTGGAGAGGCGGCGGGGCGCACCGGCTTCACGGCACACTGGTTTCTAGTAGACTGGATAAAGAGCCAGAGGGAGGGACAGTCCACAGAGCACCTTGGGGGGAAAAAGCAGCAAAATTTAAAAAAAGAAAGAAATACTGTGACATACTGTATGTCTCCTAAAGCCTTAACTATGGAACAGCCTCTGAATCCTTTTATCCATTCTGAGTTTGTTAGTTTTAGGACAAAAAGTGGGACAATGACTAAACAATATATAAAATCAGAAAAAGTGGGTGACAAAAAATAGCTTGCAATGACAGTTTCAAAAATATTTTCTTAACAAATAATTTAGTCAAAACTATTTCTTTGACAAAAAACATGAAAATCTCTCTTTTTTTGGCATATTCTGAGGAAACGTGCATTTGCTATAAACGTGTGCCACTCCGTCAGTATTAATAAAAATCCCACTTGTGTCAAAATAAATTCTTGTACTAAGTATGTGTTACTGGGGGAAAAACAGAAATGATCTCTCCATTAATGTGGGCAGGCTCAAAGGAGAAGTCCACAAGCCTCCTTTAAACTCCTCCTTTAGTTTTATAAGTTGTTTTTTTTTCCTCCCTCCCAGAAAATCTGCTTTTTGTCACCCTGTTTTTGATTTTCTTCCTCTCCGCCTGAGGCCGTGCCTGTGGCTGTTGGCCAAACCCTCCTGCCTTTCCCACCTCGATTTGAGACAGACTCTTTTATTATGTAGTGTTAAGGCTTCGTCGATATCTGAATGACCTCCAAAACTCTTCCCTAACACACACACGCGCACGCACACGCACACACACACACACACACACACACACACACACACACACACACACTGTTGCCGGTGGTGGTATTCACTAAAAAAGAAAGAAAGGGAAAAAAAGAACAGACACCTATTTGCATGGTGAGGGGAAGAGGAAAAGGAGGCCAGGGTGAGACTCTCCTCAAATAACCTTAAAAGTTACAAACTCCCACCAAAAACAAGATTGACGAGAGAAGCTGAAAAAGATTGAGTGGATGCTCTCTCTCTTTCTCTCTCTCTTTCACCCCACACTCCCCCCACCCCCTCTTCCCCTGTGTGCACACTCCCCCCTCTCCCCCTTTCCCCTCCTGCCTTGTTGGGTGTGCTGCGGAGCTAGCAGGGTTGAGAGGGCAAGTGCTGACCAGCCCTCTTTCTTTCTCTGTCTGCTGTTACTAGGTCACCACACACACACACACATGCACACCAAACACACTCACACGCATACGCACACACACACACACACACACACCTCTCCTTGCGGTCAGTGTTGCCACCAGGGAGAGGGGTAATTTAAGCCCTGCTTGATGTAGCCTATTCATCACTGTCCCGTGGTCGGCGCTTCAAAATTAAAGTCTGATCTACAAAGTTAGAGTGAAATGAGATAAAAAATTGGCAGAGGTCACCGAGGGCCGGGCCAGTCAAAACACAAAAGTTGCAGCTCAGCTGGGCCGCCATGAGGTGCTGCTTTATTATTTCTCTATATATTTTGTGTCTCACTGATGGTGAGCTTTGCTTTTTTTTAAGGGGAAGAAGCCAAATTAGCTGAATAACTTGTTGGGAAGCCTGCAGGGGTCAGTGCCAAGAAACTTGTAAGGGGAGGGCCAGTCCTGACTGATGCCTCATTAGCATAGCCTGAATCTGCAGCTATAGATTTACACTCAGTGGCCACTTTATTAGGTACACCAGTGCAATCTATTGCAGGGGTGTCATGGGCCACATACAGCTTAATTTGATCTCAGACCAGTAAAACCGTTGGATCTAAAAAAAAAGACCTACATTTTTTGCATTTTTAGTGACAAGACGTACATTCTGAAAATGTTCACAATTAATGAACCATCTTCTTACAAAACAGTGATACACAGCCTGAGATTTTTAAAGACAGTTTAATCATTTTCTCAATTTTTTCCACATATTTGTGTGTATTGCAATTTACTGATCACAGTAGATCTACAAAAGCACTAAACATGCATTTTGAAACTGAACAATATGGTTCAAACCATTTGTCAAGATCGAGATTTTTAAAAAAAAAAATCTTTTTCATACATTTCCACTCCTGTGTCCACTCCTATTCCACCAATATTGTTTCAAGATAGAAGTCTGATTCAGATTATTTTGAGCTGAAGTTGCTGATTGACAGTATTTTTGCACAGTGGTCACTATCTTTCAATATGACCACAATAAGAATTCATGGTTTTGTCAGAGAACTGTTTTCTGGTCTGACATTAATAACGTCGTCCAGTGGGCCGGATTAAACCCTGTGGTGGGCCGGTTCTGTCCCGCGGGCCATACATTTCGCACCCCCGATCTAATGCAATCCAATATGACCGTCCTGCCATAAAATCCATGTTTATGTTTCCCATAATTTTCAGTTTTTGTTGACACTGTCATGAAGGTGTTAATTCAGTCAGTAGTTTTAGCAGTGAGGTGGTAGGTGCTGTTTTACTAAACTACATTAGTCCAGTACAGCACCATCACTATAACTATGACCTCAGTATATATCATTAAATTTACACATTTCCAAAAATATGAACAAAAACTGAAGATTATGAGTTTTGTAAAGATAAATCTTTTGGCAGGGGCCTCTTATACCTGATGAAGTGGCCACCGAGTGTTTGTGTCTTCTGTTTAACTATAATCAGTCAGACAAATTTGAAATTAAGTAGTTAATATGATATTATAAACTGGTGCATCTGCTAATATGCTGCTTAAAACATGATAAAAAAAAAAAACTGAAGTGATTCTCAACACAATTAGATACAAATGAACAACTTGATCACATAAAGAAAAGACGTCCCGGTGCGTGATTGATCTCAACTGTTAGTCATGATGATAATGATAACAACAGTAAAATAAATAAATAAATATAAAAATATTTTATTGAGATTTCACAGTCCAAACAAAACAAGCCACTTCCTTCTCCCCTTATCTTCTTCTTTTATAAAAGTAGTAACCTTTCCTTTTGGCACAATCTGGGCCTGAAAATTAGATGCAGTGAAGGAAGCTCTGAAATGACTGAAGCACTGTTTTACACCAAGTAAGGACACTGTTTGTGTGTTACATGGGCCGTGCGTGCATTATTTGGGATTTGGGAGGGACGGGTGCTGCAATAAAAAGTACTGTCAAACCCAATCATAGATACAGAACATATGAAAATCTTTTATATTTAACCATGTTTGCAGCTGGGGTGTCTGGGAGGCAAACAAAAGTCGTGTGTCATTTTCTCCAGCGGGACCTCTAAAATATGTCAGCAGCTCAAAACCATGTTTATTAAGGGATTCTTACAAAATTAACAAAAGTTAATGCCAGATGCAGATCCAGCCATTATAACTGTCTTCACCAACTATGCGTGTTAGATGCAGTAAAGAGGAGGGCTCATTTTGTCATTGCACCTGGTCCTAATACTGTCTGTAACCATTAGTGCATATTTAAGAAACCTCCAAAAAGGTTTTTAGAAACAGCTTTATTTATGCATGGCTAAGAAGTGCACAGCAGTGACATGGAAGTCTGATTCTCCTCATAGTTAGATGGTCTTTAGAAATGAAAAGCTGCATTCTAGTTGAAAAGATCACATAAACTCTCAGAAATTCATATACAACACCTTTTTGATGACTTGGCAGCTCTGTTTGATCTTTATGGGCGCCGTACCAATACCTATATGATGTAATTGTTACCAGAATATATATGCTAGGATTGTTTACATTGCCTCTCATTATTTTATATAGTGTTTATTTATATATTCATTTATTTTTTCCTTTTCTTTTCAAAAAATTTGACCACTTAAACACTGTAAAAATTCATAAAGGTATTTAGTGGGATCAACTAATCTTTTCTCATCAACTGAATTTAAATATACAAGTTTTATTTGTTCAAGTTAATTAAACTTAAAAAATTATATTTTCATAAACATGAGTTCGTTCAACTTGCTGTCTTTTCGCTCGAAATGATGAGTTGAATAAATGTGCTTTGAAAAGTTCAGTCAGCTCATTTAGTTAAGTTTCTAGAGGAACATGATCAGCTCATCAGAAGACTTCCCAGCATGCATTGTTTGAAAGTCAAAACTGTCCCGAGACAGAAAACATACGCAATGTGAACTTGCTGTGTGTCTCTAATACACTTTAAAATGAGTCATGGTTGCTTGTTTTCACAATAATGAAAACAATGTAAATTAGTTCATTAAAAGTTAATAAATTATATTACAAATGTTTTTCAGTGTGACAGAAGAGTTGTTGGTTTAACTGAATATCTTTAGCATATTGAACAAATGTCTTCACATGAACGCCTGAATAAATATCAAGTTTATTTGACAAGAAAAGTTTATTTGTTTTGAATCATTACAAAAATGACCTCAACCTGTCTTTTAAGTTCAATCAAATTAAATTTTTAAGGCAGCCTGAACACTATCTTTTTTTTAAGTTGAAACAAATTTATTTTGTCAACTTAATATATCAAGCTTATTTAACATGTTTCTGAGTTAATACAAAGGTTGTTTTTTTTGACCGGAAATGTTCTCTTGTTTTGAATCATTACAAAATTAGCTCAACTTGGCTTTTCAAATTCAATCAACATCACATTTTGAGGCGGTCCCGACACAAACTCTTTCAAGTTCAAATAAATCGTTTCTGGAGTTTATATGTGTATTCTGTATGTCTTGTTAAAAGTCAAATTTGAAAATAAAATATTCCAAATGGAGCAAAATTGATTAAGTATCTGGCTGATAATGTTTTTTGGAGCTGTCTAACGTCTTTGCGCAGGGTTTCCAGGTCTCCAAACTGAACACGAGGGTTAAAGATGCAGTGAAATGGCAACCAGAGCACCTTAAACTTCCCTCACACACAGATTTCAGGCGAGGGAGGCGTAGAGACGAGGGAGAAATTAGTAAATCAGACTGCAAGCGCGCACGTTTCTGCACACGAACGACGACATTGCTCCTCCAAAGCTTCTATGACTCACAAGCTAACGAGGCCGAGGGTCGTCTTGTGGTGTGATTTGATTGGATAAATTGATGTGCGCGTCCTTGAATGCAGAATGAGACGTTAAAAAGAAAAAAAATCATCTTTGATATCTAAACACTCAGAAGTGCTTTTTTAACATGATAAGAGGGGGGGGGGATAAGATCTTTATTAATGACTAAAGATCAATAAAGATGATTTTTCATTCCAGTGTATCTTCGAGCAAGAAGCACAAACAGTGTGTTTAAAGTCGTAAAGTAAATTCACAGACTCAGATATTTTTAGAGGGACGAGGTATTTCGGAGGAAATGTTTGTGTCTCGCGTCTGATGCAAGTCTGATGAGTTACACTGTTTATCAGCATACAGTGTGACGGCGCACTGCTGAGTGAGTCACTGCTTCCTCCTTACTGTGTACATGTGTGTGTTTTTGTGTGCATGTGTGTGCGGAAACCAGGCTGACAGCTGCAGCTCATTACAGGCACTATTACTGATGGGGACTGCTGGGGGAAATTCCTTCTTCCACAGAGCAAACCACCCTGTTTACCACACACACACACACACACAAACACACACACACAGGTCTCGCTTATTCATAAACCAGAGCTGCAACATCTGTAAGTGAAACAAAAATGAAATCGTAACATTTACTAAACATTTACTCCGGAGTGAAAAATGAAGAAAAAGGGAGCGATCTTTTGTTAAGAAAAAAAAAAAAAGAAAGAGGTGACACATGTTACATCCTTCCAGTTGCTGCAGAATGAAAGACATCCCTCACCTGTGCGTGAAGTACACTCTTCTACATGTTGTGTAGGTGTGTGTGTGCGCATAAACACACATACACACACAGAGAGAGAGAGAGAGAGCCACAGGGTGAGCAGTCTTAAGCGGAGATGAGATCACCAGAGCACTCTAAGCCTCGCTATATTGGCAAACAGCGGCGTCTTACACACACACACACACACACACACACACACACACACACACACACAGCCACAGAGTATACAGTGTCCAGTGACGTTAATGAGAGGGCTGAAAGCCAGACACACATGTGCTATAGTCATTAGGGAAGACTTCATAGCTACACTTCAGGCCACTACACTCCATTACTGTACTTCATTGGTTACACCGCTCGAAAATAGTGGTTTCTCAAAGTCAGGTTCAGGGACCACCAGGACTCCTCAGACAGCCCAAGGGAGTTCCTCTTTAAATAAGAAAAAGACCAGTTACCTGTTTTTCTTTATCTCGTTTATTTGAAGCAGCATGTTGCAGGAATGCGGGGGGGACCACGATTTTTTAACCTTTCACAGTCTCCGATTGCACGTCCCCTCCGAGAACGTTCAAAACTCGGACGTAACGCTGTTAGTTTGTGAGCAGTTATTTATTTTTTCCCGTCATTATTTGCGGTGCAGTAGTGACATGACGGCCATCCTGATGAAAGGCCACAAAGAGGATGCATATGAACGACTCTGTACACTACAAAGCCAACAAATGAAAAGTGAAAATTGCGCATTTCAAAGTGTGTTAGTACATCCAAATTCATGGTTCAAATCTAATTTAACAAACCGTATCGCTGAAAAACGAAGTTCACTTCATCAGACATCACAAATACTTCAACACTGAAGGAAACAGCTGGGATTATTTTCTACTTTTTCTATTGTAAAAAGGATTTCCACCTCCGAATAGTTTCTACTGACTTTTCTGTCTGTGGCAGTCAGGCCCAAGCCAGTTGTTTCCTCCTGAAGATGTATCTTTTCTTTTAAAGGGTCAAACATGTACTGTTTTGATTAAAACATACCAAGAAATGTTCTTGAGATGGCCATTGTTTTTACCAAACTTTACTCAAACAGAAGTAATATGTGGAGTTGTTGAGGGCTATTTTAAGCCATGGATTAATAAAGTATTAAGGTTGCTGATGCTAAGAATTCTGAGAATCAAGTCAGAATTCTGAATTTAATTTCACAATTCTAGAATTCTGAGAATAAAGTCAGAATTCTGAGAATTAAGTCAGAATTCTTAAAATCAAGTAAGAATTCTTGGAATAAAATCATATTTCTTAGAATAAAGTCAGACTTCTGAGCATCAAGTCAGAATTCAGAATTTAATTTCTGAATTCTAGAATTCTGGGAATTGAGTCGGGATTCTTAGAATCAAGTTGGAAGTCCTGGAATGAAGTCAGAATTTTGAGAATATAGTCAGAGTTCTGATTTTCAGTTTCAGAATCCTAGCTGTCTGAGAATCAAGTCATTCATTGAATCAAGTGAGAATTCTAAGTGTAAAGTTGAAATTCTGAGAATCAAGTCTGAATTCTCAGATTAAAATCAGAATTGTGAGAATCAAGAATTCCAAGTTTAATCTCAGAATTCTACAATTCTGAACAATCAGAATAAAGTTAGAATTCTGAGATCCCAGAATTCTGAGTTTAATCTCAGAGTTCTCAAATTCTGAGAATAAAGTCAGAATTCTGAGTTCAGTCTGACTTTAAAAAAAAGTAGAATTAATTCTCAGAATTCTAGACTTCTGAGATTAAACTGAGAATTCTGAGTTCATTTTCAGAATTCTGACTTTAAGATTAGAAGTCAAACAAATGTTTAACGTGTAGTCCTAATCCTCTTCCATAAATAAGCTTTTTCTTTTTTCTTTCCTTTATTTTCCAGAATCTTTGGCCTAAATGAAAATTGTTAGCTTCAACAAAAACGGGGCATAATTTTAGATTATTTTAATGGATTGAAAGTCTCACACAGGATGTAAATTGTGTTTGATTTCATTTGATTTAAAAGCAGGTTCGATATTTCTCACAGTCTCTTAGAAGATGTACACCAGAGCAGTAAATGGGTGAATCTTTAGCATAAAGACAAAGGCTTAACTAGTGGTCATGCTATGTCACTGCAACTGTTAAACAAGACCAGGCCATGAAAATCAAGAAATTATTTTGTCTGCAAAGATTTATTAGAGGCATATTTTCTACCATAACCCAATAACACCGGGCTCTGTCTCTATCCCGTCATGAACAGAGAAGGAGAGAGATAGAGAGATGGTCCACTCCGTGCTCTGATGTATCTGTTGCATTAATCAGCCTCTTAAATTGGAATGGGCTGCTTTTATTAATTATGTTCAACGTTGGGATGGTAGGGCCTCTCCTGACCATCCCTCCCTCCTTGTTTTCGCACATGAATCACTTGCAGGAAGAAAGAAAGACAGTAGAGAGAGGCAGAGAGAGCTTCATTACAAGCAAATGAAAAGAGAAAATGGGATGATGCAAAAGGGAGCGCAAGCGAAGGAATGAAGAGGAGTGTTTAAAAATAAAATCAGAAGTGACATAAGGGTGTATAAAGGATGGTGCGGTCTTGGCATCTCTTGCTTTAAAACATATGAACCTACAGGCAAAATCAGTGCACCCTGCAGATATTACATGGATAGTGTAACAGCATTTAATTTCTAAATTCCTTCTTGGTAAATGGAGTGTTTCATTTTATTTTCTGAAACTAAACTTCCACTTTAGGCATTGCCAAAATGTTTGTGCAGTTTATCAACAATAAATTAATAAATTTGAGATGTTTGTACTTGACACTGTAAGAAAAAACTATTTGTTTTAAACTAAAAAACAAATTAATGGCTGCTTTAAAATTTTAAGTTGACTGAATTTGAAAAGATCAGTTGAGGTAATCTGAAATGATTCAGAACAAATAAACTTTCCCGGTCAAATAAACTTGATATTAATTCAGTTGTACTTGAGAAAACATGTTTAACAAGCTTAAGATATTATGTTGAACCATCCACTTTTCAGTCCCACTGATGAATATTGCAAATAAATTTGATTTTCTTTTTACATTTTCTCATTGTAATCATTTTTTTATTTCATACAAAGAATTTTGCTGCAGCTGCTCCCCGAGTGACTGAATTCAACACTAACCTTCACCATGGTTTCCAATATTTTCATGATTGTGAAAAGAAACAACCATGACTCACACAGTAAAACTAGTAAAGTTGAGAAAACCTAAACTTCCAAGGCAACGTGCTGCATTTAAACTCTTAAGTTTTAAAAATGATTTACCAATTGCTGATCTTTTGTTGAGGTCATTTCCTTTTCTTTGTAAGATAAATTCAAATCTTTGAGTTTTAGAACACCCCTAAAAGGTTTTTCAAAAAGTGTTGAGTACACTCACTGAGATAAAAGCGAACAATCTTCGATATTTTAATATTTTCAATTAAAACCAGTTCAGTTTAGTGCAC
>JAJHUR010093322.1:0-18235 GCA_027495735.1 Lutjanus campechanus
CACTGCAGTGATCAGGTTGTGGCAAATTCTGATCGGTTTAACCAAAAGTGTGAATGCCCTCAGTCAGCCGATTGACTTGGAAGCAGGAGAAGGAATAGAGAGAGAAATAATAGAAGTAGAGCAAATATAAAAATGGCATTCTTGCTTCATTACTTTATAGAACAACAACATTTTGATCAGGGTATCACCTGGCTGTTGCATTGCATAACATTACGTCTCACCTGTGTAATTACAGCTCAGTGAGCTTCTGTGCACCAGTGAAATATGAGACACAAACAAGTCTAAGGTGGTGAACCTCCAAATTTACAATTCTACCAACATCAGATGTCTATTAGTGCATTCTGGTTCTGGTTTCCAATCCCTTTCCTTTGTAGTCTTCCTTTGAAGCTGTAAAGAAACAGTCTGCTCCTTCTTCTCCACCAACATGTGAAACATTTTACATATAAGACGTGAAAAGTGCCTGATATGAATTACTTTTGACGTTTCAGATGGCATGTAACAATGCCCTCTGGAAAAATGCAGTAGTCTCTTTTAAGAACTGCGATTACTGCCCCGGGTTCACATATGAAGACATATGGCAAAAATCATGTCTGTGTGGATGCTTTTAAGATTTTTGTTGTGAGGTTTATATTAGAAGACAGTTACTTCCTGGAAGAACATAATATACGTCAAAATGTTTAATCAATGACTGCTGAACGAAACAGATTGTTGGGAGATGTTAAAAACCGAAATCATATTTTGCTTTTAAAGATGTTATCACAGCTGAGGAAAATCTCTTTGCATGAAATTAAGATATAAAGAAATTCAAGTCTTTTGCATCGATAATACTCCTTTATTTTCAAAGGATATCAAAGACAAGAGAAAAGAGACAACTTAAGATGTACACATCTTTGCATACAGCACCAAATTGCATTAAATGCTTTACTCTCAAACCTCATACTTATTAAATCACAGATTCAATTTTTCCTTTAAGTGAAAAACTTGTAGTGCTTACTGTGTTTTTGTCAGCAAAGCGGTGGGCAGACAGGATAAGAAGCTTATACTAAATGCCAGGTAAAAAGCGCTCCCTCCAAAACTGGGCTGCTCTGATTGTTTGCCATTAGGAACGTCACTTAGACTGCAGCTGGCACTTACTGGCTCTGCGGAACAGGCTCTGGATTAGGCAGGGGGATGTGGCTCACAGTGAATGGCAATGAAATGGTTTTAATTTTAATGGACAACATGGACCACAAGCACAAATATTCACATAATTGGTGCTGAATTTTTCCTTCCCTCTATCCTGCTTATGATCAAGAGGAAAAAATGAAAGACAAGTGGGCAGGTCACTAATTTATCAAAAGGGTAATGCATAGGCAGACCCAGTCACATCCGTGAATAACTCAGATCATGTGACAGGCATGGCTGTGGACTATGGGAAGACTTACATGTACGACAGGGTACAAAAAAGTTCTCATTTGTGAAATGAGGGTTAATCAGGGTGAGTAAAATATAGAAACTGATGAACAGTGGCTAGGTGTTCACATGGGAATTTCAGAAATAACATCAAATCAATATAAATTTGCAACAGTATAGTAGGAGCAGATGCCATTACACCTGAAAAGGTCATCCAATCAGAAGACAGCATCTCTCTGCATGTGTAAACTTGTTCTAAGCTCAGCTGCGTTTCAGTGATGATGACAAATGGAAAAGCAATGACAAGAAAAAACACCTTGATTACTAATTTGAGGTATTTGTCTTGATGACAAATACATTCAATAGAAGAAAAAACAACAGCATTATTACACCTTGACTTGTGAGGTGTAATCAGCTGTATGGGTCTACACCTGCCAACCACAGCTATTCCTCCAAACTAGGAATGGGAAATTGACTTCTGATGAATGGAAGGTGGGGAAACATTAGTAAAATGGCTGAGCTGCTCACATGAATTTTATACATTCACGGTATATAGTATAACTAGCCTGCGAACCAGACAAACCTACGAGCGTGTTTGACAGATTTCCACCCATCGTCTCTTGTCGGGCCAATCACAACTGTTCATTTAATATGGGACAGGTTTGATACAAGAACTGACAGATTTGAAAAGTCACATGTTTCGAATGCAACACACCAGACCCATGAAACGCAGATCAAACTGTCAAACTAGTGAAGTGCTGAATATGAATCAAGATTCTGTTACTGCATTGCCGATTTCTCACCTCAGATGTTTGTTTACCTGAAGTTTGAGAAAGTTTGTTTCTAGGCCACCATTTTTTTTTTACCTGCTTGAAAAGTGACCAAACACCACCCCAACTTGCATGTGCTGCTCGTAGGTAGGGAGGTTTGTCGCTCAGTGGTTAATCAAAAAATGAACTGAGAGATCCTGTGAATTAGTCTGGCAGTGTCAGGCTATTGAAAAGACCACCAGGTGCATCATGATGAGGCCTGAGTCAAGATTTAGAGAATGAACAGTGCAATACCACCTCAAGCAAAGTGACATGGTGTTGTGATTAATAGCATCAAGGTCAGCAAGTGTAAGATGAGATCGTGTTATTGCTATTGCAATGGCTGCGCATGTGCATACTGCAGCCAGTAGCTCCTTCAAACTTCACTTCTTTTAATCTGTTATGTTTTGCTGAAGCACGTATTACTTATGACAGAAACACACTTGCAGGCATTGGAAAAGGAAGAGTTGGGCTTCAATGAAAGAGCAGCGGACCCTGAGATGTGCACATGGCATCTTTCAAACACCAAAATGCAGTGCCACAGACTAGGGGTATTGGTGCCGCGCTTGCCCACGACACACTCAGATTTTTCTCTCCAGTCATTCCCATGATAAATGTTTTAGCATATTAAAATGAACACATTTTATGGCTTGCACGTAGAGAGCTACACTCTAGGGATCAATATTCTTCATGAAAATGAGACATTTTCTAACCAAAGAACAGAAGCACACCTTAAGGTAAAACTTCTGCTATAATCAAAATGCGCTGGTTATGTTTCAAGCAACAAATAATTGCAACAATGAGAAATGTGGGTCCTCAGCCTGACCTCTAGTGTGTTATTTGGTGTTATTAATAATTGTTGAGGCAGAAAAATGTTTGTGTTAATCAACTTTTGAAGGAATATAAACTTCATACCGACTCACTAACTTCTCACTCACTTCAGATGGATTCTTAGGAACATTTTTACCGTCTTTCTTCACTGCTGCTCTCCATCATAGGTGGCTACTTCTGCCAGTACTAAATCCAAAAGTGTTTTGGATAAATTGGAATTCCAGTGTTCTTACGTGCTTTGCATTTTCACTCGGAATTGTTTTTGAGATTTTAAATGTGGCAGCAAACCATTTGTTGAACAGATGTTCATTTGATCCTTTGCGCAGGGGGACACTCCCACAGCCTGGGACAGTCCGGACATTATGAAAAATTGTTGTAATACTGAGGGTCGGTCGAGACACTGTGTGAACGTTAAACCTCATATGAAGCCTGCTAAATAACGGGAGCAGTAGGTTGATGTGTGATATCAAGTTACTTTAGGGGTAACTTCACACTGCAATGCATGGTCATCTGGTTTTTGCTGTTAAATTAAAGCCCCTTCTACTGTCCTGGTTATGTATCTGTTGCTGCCATGTGTAAATGTTAGCCTACTGATAGAAATAACTCATGTTACACTGAATATTGTACTTATATTTATCCAGCTCTTGTCTAACTTTGAGAATGCATCACATTATGTTTACTTACTTACGTTACGGGTCAGACTACTCATCACAAAAGGCCTAAACCTCATTAACATTCCTATCATGTATCATTAATCATTTGTTCTTTCACAAGATGTCTTTTCTTACATTGCCAATAGAGTGAAAAGAGGCAGTCCACTCCTACCACAGACCACCCCAGAAGGAGCGGAGGTAATCAGGGGTGAGAGCCGTGTTAACCCAGATTTGACTTAAGGCTGCTCATGGCCGATGACAGGTCAGGAAAATGAAACAGACTGAAAGGGATTCACAGAGGAGCAAGCAACGGGAAACTTGAGACTGTTTGTGCCTACACCATACAAAAACCTGCTCCACCACATCTTGGACCAAGGTGTTGTACTTAATGAGTGGACCGGTTCTAAGCTGTCAGGATGCAAAGAATCCAGGTGGACAAGGGGAAGCGGATGATGCTTTGTGCACAAATGCAAATTTTTATTATATACATTTCCAGGGTGTATATGGGTAGATGTATATATGTAAATTTCTGTATATATTGTTTGAATTGAATTATATGTTGTGTGTGTGTGTAGCATGACGGGACTGCAACTCTCATTTCGTTATGCAACCCTGTGTTGTGTAATGATAATAAATGACCTTTATAGCTTGATACCATCAGAACAGTGCACACCAGGATATTGTGCAATATGATAATAGACAGAGTACTCATTAGTCCCAGCAGGAAATTTGTACCATTACAGCAGCTTAGACAAAAAAAGAGGATGATGAAATGTTAACAATACCTTGAAATAAAAAAAACAAATATAATACGTAATGTGGTAAAAAAAGAAAAGAAAAAAAAAAGTAGAAGAGGAAGAAAAGATAGAAATGTAAGAAATTAAACAAAAAAAATTAACAAATGGATACATCAACAATAGGTCAGTTGAGGCAACGAAAACTAAAGCTAACAGCGGGAAACGTGCTCCTCATTAAAGCCTTTATTGTCACTGAGTGGTGTCCAGATGGGAGTCAGCTGGCCACTTCCATTTGTGGATGGAGCCCTTTGACTCCACTTCCATTTCACCTCCCAGTATGGGATCGTTTTGGGTTCTGTTTGTACCAGAGAGAGACTAAAAGTTGTTGCGGAACAAGCAGCTCTCTGTTGGAAAAAAAAAAAACAATTTTCTTTTGAGATAGGTAGAAGTCAGATGTGAAATATCATGCGCTTTGTGGAGGGCTGCGAAAGTTACATTACACAGAGCAGTCACACAGAAGATGCTCACTTCAAGCACCAGAGGGTCACTGTTATTCCTCTGTGTGCTGCTTCTAACTTTATTTCCCAATTCACACTCATACACGCGCACACCATTCTCCCATGCAATCTAAACAATATCATCCCTCTTTAATTCACCCGGGGCTCTATTTGCAAACATTTGGACTGGATGCAAGAAGAGCTTTTAACTTTAAACAGTCTGGTGATTTTAGGAAAGTTCTCAAAGTGTAAAGATGTGTGTTATTATTGTTATTATTATTATTATGATTATTTAAATTATGTATCCTTATTATTATTATTATTATTATTATTATTATTATTATTATTAATAAATATTTTTGGGGCTTTTATGCCTTGAATTTATAGAGCAGCTGAAGGTATGACAGGAAAGGGAGAGAGAGAGTGGGGGAATAACTTGCAGCAAAGAGCCGTATGTGGGAGTCCAACCCATGGCCACTGCAAAGGACTCACAGCCTCAGTACACGGGGGGAATGCTCCACCAGCTGAGCTATCAGGCCACCTGAACAATTATTTGTATGAAAATATTTAAATAGTTTAGAGGGGAAACTTCCCTTTGGTGGAATTGCAACGAAAAGTTGAAAGTGCTGAGTTTCATACATTTCTGGAATTTCTTCTAATGTAAAATCTAACTAGTAAGCAGAGAAAATTGAAATACTTGGGATGGTTCTCCAGCCTGGTCGGTTTGTCCTATTTTTGGTCCTCTGCTGCAGGTTCATGTAATTGGTAGGCAGGGCTGTCCACTTGAGACGTCTGGGAGCACCTGGGCTCAATGCAGTCACTATAAAAGCTGAAACCTTAGTCAGAGTCTCCTCGTGCAGTATGTTCAATTTCTTCTTCAATTCCAAACTTTACTGCCATCAACATCTCATCTCCTTTGCAGATTTTTTTTTTTTTTTGTAAATATATCAGTTAATTTAAGTGCATTAGTGGTGTATCTTTCTTTATTTACCAAAGGTCTTCAAGCTGGTCATGACAAGTACAAGCACATTGTACCTCAAAACTGTACTTAGGTACAGTATTTTACTGATGACCATGTCCATCATCTTTGTTTCAAGGAACAGTTTATACCAAAATTAAAAATACATATTGTTATTCATACCTGCAGTGCTATTTATCTATTTAAATATTTATTAAAATTTATTAAAAACAAACTAGTTGGATAAATAGCAGGTAAACAGTATGTAATTTTGATTTTAGGGTGAACTGTCCCTTTAACATGTCAAAATGATAATATGTGCTAGTTAGCACCAAACATAATATCTATACAAAGGTTAATGGAAATCCTTCCAATAGTTCTTGAGATATTTATTTCTGGACCAATGTGGTGGGCAGACTGACAGTGCCATCTCCACAGGCACGCTGGTAGCATGGCTAAAGAAAATATGTTTTCTGACACAGTTGCTTCTATTTTGTGCTGATGCTTCAACCAGGAGAGTTTCATGCCCGTCCAAGTCTTGGGATCACTCCAACTGCCAGTCACCAATGTTGTCCATGCAGCAAATGAACAGGACTTTTTCCTCCCCAAGCCTGGATACCAAAATAACTCCTCACACTCTGCAACTTTATTAGATGATTGGCATCAGCTGCTTTGTTCCTGCTTGGCTCAACATGGCTCACTCATCAGCAGCTTGGCTACCAGATGACTGGTGACTTTCAGTCATATTAATATAGGTGTACAGCTTGGCCATTACAGCATAGCACTTCTCTCTGGACAGTATTGACCCCTTTTATTTTGGAAAACATTACAGACGTTTTTATGTTAGCAGAACTTAGGTCGAAGCAAAACAATGCCATAAACACATAAGTTAACACTAGTTAGCAAGTTTTGCTGGCATGTTTCTTAATAATGGCTGACAAAAATATGAATTCCTCTGAATATGTACAGTCACTCACTCTCCAGGTCTGCAAGTGTTACTTGAAAAAGACTCATACACACTCAGTCAGTGGATGGACAATCTTTCTACAATTGCCATAGGGGCAATTGGATGAATATGTCTGATTTTTCCCATCCTATTTTGTTAATTTATTGGTCTGCATGAGTGACAGGCACTGCCCTGAGATATGCTCAGCCGCTCAGTACACACCAATTGAGCTGGAGGACGAGCGAAAGGAACACAGCCTGCAGAGCCAAAATAAAATTTATTTTGACCAAATCAGTGTTGGTGGTTGTAATATCAGTGGAAAGACTGACCGAGACAATTAGGGCTGTCATTTTTATTTGAAATTTGGACATTCATTGTGTGTGAGGAATGTCGGGTGAGAAGTTCCTACTCAAGCTTAAATGACTTTTTCAAAATATAGACTGCAGTCTCCATAAGTGCATCAGACCACCTGAAGTAGTTTGCCTTGTGACCCAGCAGAGGACATGCTTCAACTTCGCCATCGGCTTGACCTTCTTCCTGCCCTATTGACCTATCAATAAACTACGCTAATGTAATTATGTTTTTTGCTACAACATGGGGAGATAATAGGGAGCTGAGGCATCCTGAGCGGACAATCATGACACCAAAACATCTGAGAAGCAGCGTGTGGAAGTATTTTGGGTTCTACACTGTGGATGGCAAAGTCACAAACAATGAAACGGCTGTATGTTGGCTTTGTAAAAGGCGACTCGCTTACTCTTCAACAACAACAAATCTGCGGGCTCTTCTGCTAGCTTACCACCCAACTGAGCAGCACCAAGTGTACATCTCCATTTGACTGCATATTATTCTGCACACTCAGTCTCAGCAGGACCCTTGCCTTGCCAGAAATTTGTAAAAAAGCAATCACAGATAAGATAGCGGGATTTATATGTAAGGATATGAGGCCCATATAGGAGAGGGATTTCAGCATCTCATGATGGAACTGGAGTCACAATATCACAGCACACATAGTGCAGCTGTATGAAACCACATAAAGACTATATTAAAGGACAAAACACTTGCTCTTACAATAGATGCTAGCCATACAGTACAAGCTTATAGCTCACTGTATCTCAGACTTATGGGAACCTGACTGTTATGCTTTGTCCTAAGGAGCTGAGAGGAAGCAACACAGCTGTACATGTTGCAGAAAGCATCAGCAACATACTGGACATTTTCGTTTGATGAAGCAGTAGCTGTCGCCTAGGATAATGCTCTGAACTATGTTAACACCAAACGTAATTTAGGGCTTATTAATGTACCCTGTTTGGCCCACATGTTAAACCTGGCTGTGTGCAAAGGGCTCGAGATGAAAGCCGTTGGCCCTTTCCAGGCTAAAGCAAACTGCAGCCCATTTTGGAAAAGATGAAGCAGATTAAAAGAAAGAAAGACTGACAAATGACCACACGAGCAGATGGAAAACAACCTATGACACGATATGTTGTGCATCCGAACAACAAGCAGCAGTGGCTGCCCATCATTTTTGAGGAGAGGATGCCTCTCTTGGAACCCAGCAGTTCTGAGTGGTCTATGGTTGAGCAACTAAAAGACACAGCGGAGCTTTTCAAAGCGGCAACTCAGGCCCTCTCCACTGATGCCTGCCCTACAGTATCAGCTGTCCCCCCTCCCCCCCGCAGCATTTCATCTCACCTGAGTACTCCTGACACATCACATAAACCAGCCATCAAAGAAGTGAGAGGTATTTGAGTTTGATTTTTTTAAAATTAAATATTAAGTGCATGCCTAATAGGTTATACATTACAAGAGTACATATTTTACATGACAACTAATATCTCAAATTGACATGATCAGTGATATAAATATTAGCAGTTTTGAACTTTCAAATAGTGTGTGATATAGGGCTAAATTTAAATCTGAAAATTGTGCTACAGTGAAGAGAGCAGCTACAGTGGATGCTTCTCAATAAAGCAGCCTTTCTGGAACCCGGTTCTCTCACTTATTCCACCTTTCATCTGAACACAGAAATCTCGTCAGTGATAGTTTATCACACGAGAGGAAGGACAAAGAGACAGACAGTAACTGTTCACGTGGGAGAAAAGGCAGCTGCTGCCCTGGGTGCGATGGGGGAGCTTGTTTGGGGACTGAGTGACTTTGGCAAAGGCATGGCATCCTGGAGGTGCAAGCCTATATGAAGGAGACTCCACTCTCTCTGCAGACAGCAAGCCACTGCTTTGATGGAGAAACACAGTGTGCAGGTATACCCGCTCAAAGCTGATTCGTAAATACCTGCATGTACCAGGAAAGTCAGCACGTGTTCTTGTTTACAGGTAATATTGTAAATGAGAAGAGAATTTCACGTGATCCCAATCAAGTTGATAGACTTGTGTTACTGGTAGATAATATCAGATATTGAGTTTCTGACCATCAGTTCCATGTTTTACCTTGTTACATTTTTTAGTTCCCTCCATTTGTCTGTGATTTTACATTTTCTATTCAGCGAGGTTTTCTCATCCTACTGTGTATTCTATGTTATGAATAGTGTAGCGCTTTGAGACTTTGAGTATTGCTATAAAAAGTGCAGCACAACTTTTTAAAACTGTTTTATTGAGAGCACGGTAGTGACAGGCATTAAGAATCCAATACAGCTGTTAAAAAAAGGTAACATTTGATTGCTGAAAGAATGTGATGTTAGACAGGCAGGCTGTAAAGTTAATAGCATAAAGAAAATTACATTGTGTCATGTTGTTTTGGAGGAATTAATCCGAACAAATTACAGGTCATTTCAAATTTGATCAACCTTGATTTTTTGAAAAAGTGACAGCCCGAAAGATGATTTTGGTGGGTTTTATTTTGTTTCTGTCTATCAAGTTTAAATGAAGTATGTTTTACGGACTTAACAAGGCAATTAAAGCTCCTCTCAGTTCGGTAAAAGAGCATTTCCTTTCCTGACATTTTGTGAGTCCATTTTGTTTATTTTTTTTTGCAGCTGGCTCACATCTAGCAGCTTTCGTCTCGTCTTAAACCATAGTTAATATTTTTTGACATGCAGTGGCAGCTGGTGTGCTATAAAACTTAAATTTAGAGGCATTGCTCCTTCAATTCTGGCAACCAACAACACAGCATGGTGACGTTTTTGCTTGGCTATGTTGCCGACTACTCTGAAGTGATTTGTCTTTGTCCTCCTGTTTTCCTTTGTTTTGCCTCCAGCTACAGTAACACTGTGACGCAGTCAAGACGTTGGCACTGAAAAGGACTGTAGTTGTATTGTGTTGTATTATTGTTGACTTCTCTACATCTAATAGTCTCTGTACGGATGTTAAAGAGGATTGATTCTCTTTGTTGTAGCCCAGATTCTTTGAGAGCTCCCTCAAAAAGCAGAGCTTTTTCTGTCAAATTAAATTGTATAAGCACTTGGTATAAACGTTCAATTCAGTGACATGAATGTCTCTGACTGAAATGGAGAATAGTTTTTAAAAGATTGAGAAGGTATGGTTGACCTTGGATTGATGTTCTTATGGCCTCTTAACTTGAAATGCTCAAAATATAACCCCTTGAGCTTTGAAGTCAGATAAAACTTTCTTTTCCACATTGTATGTATGATATATCTTATAAAAATATTTATTTATCTCTTTGTTCCAGGTGTTTTTTGAAGTTAATAACCCAAGAAATCACTCACTGTGACTGCACCATCAACTGGAGAAATCCAAGCCATCCCTTACAGTTTAACTGTCAGAAATAGCCTCAATGTTTGAACAACAAAACAGAATTAAATTTAACTAAACAAGTGATTAAAAAATAAAGTTCTGAGGGGCTGCGATGCCTCCTGAGGAGAATTTGTCTTAAAGGTTTTAATTTTGTTTTCAAGCAGTGTATTCTTTGAAATTATCAAAGGATTTTTCAAAAGAATTTTTAAATTTCACCAGCAGTATGAGGAAGCTTTATGAATTCATCCCCCCGGCGTAAAAAACATGGTGAGCGTGGTGGTAAATAACCCAAGAATTATCTTTGTATGCTGGAGCCAGTGTTAGGGATGTCTTTCTTCCCTTTTAAAGGTGAAGTGATTCCTCTTCTCCCTCCCTGACTCACATCAGGTCTCTGGAGCCTTTTTGTCCAGCTCTGATTCCAGGCATCTTTACTTCTTTCTCCCAGTCAATCAATCTCAATCTTTCTCTCTCCTCTCATTCTCTCTGTTTTGTATTCTCACCAGTGGCAGTGAGGATTCCAGAGGCAGACTGCTGGAGATGAGGAGTTCTTGTGCAGTAATAGCCTATTACAAGTCATTTCTCACACACAGTGTCACTGGTTCCCAGCTCGTCCTGCCGCTCAGTCACTCTGTGAATGAAGCCGCATAATCAACAGAAAATGGCCAATTCTACAGTGAGACACTGAGTCTTATACTCAATTGGAAAATGCACACACACATGAAATGATGTCCTTACCTTGGCTACACCATTTTTCCTTTGTGAAGAGGGACAGTTCTCCTAAAACCACAATTAATGCTGATATCCGGGCTGACATAGAGTTTCCTTGAGGTTTGAAGCTTTTTGGCTGGAGCTCCACCAATACAATACAATATAATACAATAAAATACAATCAAACATCAAATCAACAATCAACATCAAATAGTTGCCAGAAGATTAATTTTTTTTAAACTGAGGTGTTTAATTTGACCCTTTAAGAAAAACTGGCAATGGAAACTTTTCAATTGAAAATTTAACTTTTGAAAAATGTTGAATAAAAAGTGTTGGGAAAAAAAGAAAAAATGAAATGACTGAGCCACGTGATCCATGTATATTTATCACACCTGTGGGTGCTCATGTGACCCTGAAGAAGCCACGGGCAAAACGCGTTGTTCACTTCAAATAAAATCATAGTAACTCAGTTAAGTGTGCGGTGGTTTATGTCGATGTTTTTATTTATTACAGAATCAGTGACTCTTTTTTTTCTTCTTTTCTCAAGCGCCACCATAAGATTGACTTTTGTGGTTTTGAATGAAATGTCTCAGCTAATGGACTGTATGTCATTCAGACAATGTCCCTCTCTCAGGATGTTTTGTAATAAAACCACCAGCCTGAGCTTTACTGTGTGTTTAGTGCCAATTAGCAACTGTTAGCATGCAAACACAAAAAGAATATGGTGAACAGGAAAAACGGTATGTATTTGGTAAATATTAGCATGTTATCATGCTAATGTTAGCATTTAGCTCAAAGCACCGCTGTCACTAAGTACAGCCTCACAGAGGTGCTATTGTTGCTCTAAACTCTCAGTTATCAACCGCAGTAAATCAGAAAATAATCATTTCATTTCAAATTTAAGCAAACTATCCATGAATAAGTATGTAGCTAAAAGTAAAAGTAATCTATTTTGATTGCTGGAAGAATATTTGCTCCTCCATCTCATTTTTTTTTTTTTTTGTATAAGAGCAAATCTTTACAGACAGGTTTATTTTCTAATGAGTGCTGTAATAATGGAATACAATTTAAACTGTAATCTAATTTAGGATATTAGCAGAGGAAATATACTTAAACAACTCCCTCACATTAATCTTCTTCTTTATCAATTATTCAGCCGTTCCCCTGAGTAAAACTGTGAACACAAGACTCATATATCTTTGCTTTCCTCAGTCTTTCCCTCTCTCCGTCTTCATTTGTCTCCTCATCTCTTTTCCCACCTCAGCCTCAGTCTATGACTCTTCTGTTGCTCTCCTACTTTCTGGATTTCATTTACACTCCCTCTTCTCCACCACCAGAGCAGTTTAAATGTAATTCAATTCTCACAAGCAGACATTATATTTATTTGCAGTTATTTACCGTCTCTCCACTGGGTTAAATCACATCTTCACTGACAAAACTAAGACAAAACTTTTTATGAATGCATTTATTATGAATTTATTTAGGCTCTGGGACATTATAGTAACACGGTTATTTCCCCTTTAAATCTGGATTGTATACAGAGTTTGAGGTGACACGGAGTTATACTAACACAAGAACAAACAACAGTGACAAAGCTCTCAGAACACAAACACCAGGGGACAAAATCAGGCCTTGTTTTGGTTTATCATGATATAAAAGGAGCAGTACACCACACCATCTGGCTTGAATTACGAACTTACTAACTAACAGTACACATAATGGATATTTAATAAATGAGCTGAAATTAAATTAAAATTTTCCTCAACCACCATTAAAGAATTTGGAAATGATAATAGATCTATTTATCCACAGTGCAGGCTGCAAAGAACCACTCCTCAATATCAAGTTTGAACCTTAATCCTGCTGACCGGGGTACCTGTAAACCCCAGAGGTGTACTATTTGTCATATCTCACAGATGCCTTATTCAATCATCCCAATTTTTCATGACTTTGTCAAGCAATTTGTTCCTAATGACTCCATATTACTGTGTTCTCTTTCTGTTTTAAATTGTGCTTTATAAATATACCACTCTTTCGGGTTCCTGGGGGCTCCAAGTCATGCAGTTTTAAATATGAATTGAAGAATTATTGAGTTTATTTTTGCTATAGCTCCTAATTTTAAAAATCACTCATTAACATAATGTAAATATCCAAGTTTTATTTATTCAAGTTAATTCAATTTAAACAATCTAGTATATAGTACACTTTATAACTTATAAACATGGGTTCTTCTAACTTATAGTCTTTAGACTTGAAATGATGAGTTGAATGAATCAACTTATTAAACATGTTTTCTCAAGTACAATAGAATTTATATCAAATTTATTTGAATAGAACATTTATTTGTTTTTAATCATTACAAAAATAGGTAGCAGCCACACATTTCTGCATGCACTCTGTCAACAACCTCTAAATATTTGAACTGAAAGTAAATAGTGAATAGTGGATAAAAAATAAATTGTATCATCAAAGGATGGTAAATAGGTAAGTAGGCTTTAAGTGCCAATGTGCATAGTATTCGGTATAAAAGGTCCAATTTGTATTAAAGAGAAGTACATATTTTCATTTAACACAATATGCAAATTTTTTTAAAAATTCTTAGGGAGTGTAACATTTATTTTGTAATTTAATTACATGTAACTAGTTATTCCTTAACACTGCACTGTAGGTAAGCTGTTGTAGACTTGAGGCCCTTACAGGCTTGTTAAGAGGAGTCAGAAGTCAGTATAGGTTATATAAAAGTTTTATCTAGGTTTTCAAGGTTTTTCAAAAATCACTGCAGCCACAGAGGTCCTTGAGCACACAGTCATAATTGTACACAAAACTCTTAGGCTGATGGGTCCAGTAGTATGCCAGATTAGCTGCAGGCAAGTTCTACCCCTGTTGGGCTAAGACTGAAATGCAAAACACCTGTCCTTGAAAGTTGTGTTAAGCTTGTCTCGCAAAATGAAACACCTTGTGTCACTTTAGTGTTGTCATGAATATTCATGCAGACGGGACCTCTGCTTGATCAGAAAGTAGCAGTGTGATCACAGACTTGGGGATCAGCCAAGCAGCAAAACACCGGCAGTTACAACAGCAGGGAAATGCCAGCATTAGACATAGGGGAGTCACTTTTATCCCCCGTGTCTGCTGCTTCAGACTCAGGAGGACCTGCCTGCCTCATTGTAATATTTGCACTAGTCTCTCTTGATACACACAAAGACAGACAAAGCCTATACAATCCATCCATCATGTGTCTGCCCAAGAAGCAGTTGTGGAGCTATTTCAGAAAAACATTCTAGCTGAGCAACGAGAGTTGGAGCAGCACAGCATGGGAGAGTTGATTTGAGATTTAATAGGTATAGATAAATCCCTTCTCTTCTCTTTATTCTTTTGATGCCTGTCATTAAATTCTCACAAGGCTGCCATTTTCATATCACTGAAGCTACTGTCTGTGTGAGCTCCACTATATGTTTTTTACTTTACTCTTAGTGCAGGCACATTAAAAAAGAGCAGCATTAAATTAAAACAGCCACATTTCTTTAAGAAAGTTTAAAGTGATACTCCACTTTGTGAGAATAAGCCATTTTGTATGTACTCACCACTATGCCGATGTGATGATGGGTGAAGGTCTTCAGTTCACAAAACAATCCTGGAGTTTTAGGAGAAACAGGGTAGCATGTAGCCGGTAGGATGTAAACATGGCATCGATCTTGCGAGACTTCCGCACGTGCATCCATTAAGATATATACGAAGTCTCGCGAGATCGACGCCATGTTTACATCCTATTGGCTACATGCTACAGTTGACATTTCAGCTAAAAACATAAAACTCCAGGATTGTTTTGTTTTGTTTTGTGAACTGAAGACCTTCACTCATCATCACATCGGCATAGTGGTGAGTACATACAAAATGGCTTATTCTCACAAAGTGGAGTATCACTTTAAACTCATTTTGGTTGTCAGACTCAATGTGGATCCAGAATGTTCAAGCTTGTGTTTAGAATCAAGAGTCTGGTTGCCTTCATGACAAAAGGTAGTGTCAAAACAATGATATCACAATGTGCTGGTCTTTTCCTCATATTAATATTATTCACAGGCACTGCTGTCATGGTGACAGCGTCATCTTCTCTGCCCATTTTCAGCCTGCCACTAACATTTTTTGTAATTCCAGATCCTGCCATACCGATCCTATTCATCACCTCTCAATATGTACCTGCCCTCTGGTTTCACTTTGTGAAACTGGCAAGCATTTTAAGTTGAGCGTTCTGTTTGGGTTTTTGGAGCTCTTTATGCAAAATTTTGACCGGGACCCACAATACGACAGTGACATCATACTGTAGAAGCACTAGCAGCAATTATCCTAGCTACATTAATGCGGAACAGTGAGGTACTGTAGCAGTGCAACATGCAGAAGTAACACCATCATCAACACATCTCTGCAATGACTCTCTCACGGTTTTTAAAGCCTTGTTTATGTGAGAACAGCTTGTTGGAAATTAAACCCACAAGTTGCGGAAAATTCAGTTTAAACCCAAGAACTGGCAAAGACAGACAACGAGAAAGTGGGCCAGTATTAATATTAATTTATGTGCCAATGCTTGCCACCACTGTATATTAATAATGTTTATCAAAGAAAAACCATTAGTGTTGTGCCTGAGGGATCTCAGAGAGGAGGACGGGGGGGATGAGGAATTTGAAAACTAACAAATGTTCCCAAGAAATTCAGCCTGTCCCACTTAATTTTCTAACTAGAGTGTCATTGAGAGGGCATGCATGTTAACAACATGTCGAAACTGAGATGCGAGTGACAGTATTTAAACACAGAAAGGCCTTACTGAAGACTATCAGGAGCCTTTCAGACAAAAGTTATTTATAGTTAAAGGTGATCTTCTTTTTATGTACATATAAAGACCACATATATATATGTGTGCTCTCAGTTTTTGGCAGTTTTGCTCCACACCTCCAACTTACATATTTGTGGCATAATAAAGATGTTCAGGACATCGTCTTAGAGAGACAGAGGGAGCTCAACAGACAAATAAGAGAGACCTGGAGAGCAAGAGATGCAAACGATACAGAAAACAAAAGAGCCAGAATAAAACCGTTCAGACCCACAGTGACATGGGTTAAACCTGCGTCAGTGGTCGATCAGATTGGGGTTGAAAACAGGTCAGATGCTATTTGGCGTCAGTGAACCGGTGATTCAGGATGGGAATTTAATTTAACATTATTGACGTTTAAGTAGCATTTAACCTAATTTAAAAAAAAAAAAAAAAAGTACGTGTGTATGTGAGAGACAGGAGGAGCAAAAGAGAGACAAACAGTACACACAAATGGCTGTGCAAAACACAGAGGATGGGAGAGCTGGATTTGTGTATTGTGTCTTGCGTT
Source organism: Lutjanus campechanus (assembly GCA_027495735.1). Lineage (NCBI taxonomy): Eukaryota > Metazoa > Chordata > Actinopteri > Lutjaniformes > Lutjanidae > Lutjanus > Lutjanus campechanus. The sequence continues at coordinate 16,614 of JAJHUR010093322.1, forward strand.
TACGGGGCTGTGTTTCTGTGTTTGTATATTTGTTATATTTCTGCTGTGAGAGTTATTTGTGGCTTGTATGTGTTTTCGTTTATGTTTGGTGGATGATTAGGTTTCAGTCAGTGTTTGGATGCTGTTGTATTGTGCTGTTAGATGGTGAGTTATGATGGTGGGAATGTTTGTTTTGTTGTTTGTTAATGTGTCTGAGTATATGGTTTTGAATGGAGCCTCTGAGTACTAATGGGTTTACTTGAATCAGAAGTTTCATGAAAGGCTTTAATGAAGGTTCAGTAGACTTAAGGCCTTTGCACATCAGACATATTTTTTTCCTGCGATTAATTTGCATCTTAATAATTTTTAGAAACAGTGAGCGATATTGCAGCTTTTTCAGACCAAGGACCGGGGTTGTTTTTTCCAAAATTTTGCTTCTGACATGTACATCTGACCAATCAAACTGCATGTTGGTGACAGCTTCACATCCAAAACATTCAACATGGCAGATCGCTCGTTTCACAGAACTCTGTTTCATACGATGAAAGGGAAAGAACAGGGACAGCGATTTTCAAAGTGTGGAGAGGAATAGCAGATGAGCTACAGTATGATGATAGTAAGTATACCAAGCTTCAACAGTCTATGGAAATTTGGTTTAAACTTATTTTTAAACTCATCTTTAAACCATTTTTTCCCAGGAGGGCAAAGTCATGACCCACCCTATTCTGCTTCTGATTGGCTTACCGTGATGTTCCCTCCCAAACCCTAACCAATCACCACTGAATGAAGCCCACCAACAAAGGCAATGAGTACTAGAGGCTCAGATTTTGCCTCCCTGGGTAAAAAGTTTGGTAATTGTAGTCCTATGTGAAATAGCCACATTTCAGTGCCTGCTAATGTATTTTTTTCAAAATAAAACATTTTAGAGTAACACACCTGTGTGGCACCTTTCACACCTGTGCAATAGCCATGCTGTTTAATCAGCAGATACCACACCTGTCAGGTGGATGGATTATCTTGGTAAGTGGGAGATGCTCACTCAGGGCCGGAGTGGGACTCAATTTCAGCCCTGGAGTTTCATGCCTCAGACCGGCCCACTTCAAATCATGACCTATTATTATTAAAATCATGTAATTATAACCTTACATGTTAAGTCTTCAATAGCGCACTGTTCTGTAAAGCCTTGTAATTCAGTGTATTTTTCTCAAATATTTCCAATTCAGTGCAAGTAAGGGTTGCTTCACAATGTAGATTTATTTCAACATGAGTGCATTTTTTGATATGGAAAACACAATTTGACTTAACCAATTATTATATAGATATTTTCAATGGCAAAATATGTAGGTTTATTCCATATTACTGTCATCCTATTCCTTTTCAATTGTGGGCTTTGTGTATTTACTATCTTACTTTTAATGATTAAAAAAATATATAACAGGTCACTACTATCATATGGGCATAGAAAGTGGTTATATTGGAACTAATGCTTGCTTGTTCACACTCTGTTACAACAGCTCACCTGTTCCCTCCATACTGACAGGAGCAATCCCCTCATCACTCCTGGCTCCTGGTTCTGCTTCTGACACTAAATCACATTTTAAAAATGGTCATAATTCTCAGCACAAATCTCCCTTTTTACAAAG
>JAJHUR010093323.1:0-17195 GCA_027495735.1 Lutjanus campechanus
ACATACTGTCACATCACCCACCGACAGCTGATCTCTATAAATAGACAGATAGATAGATAGATAGATAGATAGATAGATAGATAGATAGATAGATAGATAGATAGATAGATAGATAGATAGATAGATAGATAGGTGGCTCCCCTCCTGTTTCTGTCGTCACTATCAACTCTGTCACAGCCAAATGTTCTGACATGATGTTCCTGACAAAACTGCAGAAATGTTAAACCATTCACTCCAGTCTGGGAGAATGTGATAGGTCGATAAGTATATGCAGAATTGTGACTTATCACTATAAATAATGCATGTGCTCACTAATCAGAGCACTGAAAAAGTTTCTTGTGGCCTTAAAACTATTATAAGTCTCATGTTCTAGCTATCACACCATATGTAACATGCGGGTTCAAACGCTTTGTTTGCTTAGGATCATTATTATTATTAATCAATCGAACCCATGGCAGCTGCTGAGGACCCTTAGCCTCTGTATATGGGACATGTGCTCTACCAACAGAGCTACCAGGACACCCCAGATGCTTTACATACTTGATAAAATAGCATGTGAGGCACTGACACAATTGCAAATTAGGTCCACAATCTTTGTTTTTATCGACACTAGCAGTGGAGCAGGGATAAAGTCAGTCAGTGTGTCAGCTGTTTGCCCATCCTGTGCTTCTCATTGCTCCCCTGTTTTGTCTGTGTCTGCGGGGTACATCCCAGTTCTCTTAAATTGCATCCATGCATCCCTCACTTGGGTCTTTTCCTTGTGTCTTAGTCCCTCCCACCAAGGATTCATGGAGAGACGCGAGGAAACCATGCAAGGAGAGAGGACATGAGGAAATCTGCTCCTAAGAGACACGAGACGTCCTTTCCTCTCAAGCATCAGATAAAGCGACGTCCGTTTGTGGCGACGGTGGCAGCCAAGCACAGCTGGATCAGCTGTCAGTCGGCTTTAACAGCTGTACTGACTTCTGCTCGAGTTTGTGTCTGCACACGTGCGCTGTGTTAATATTGATAAAGACTCACAGTTCTCAGTGTAAGTCTGTGCTTATACTGTGACTGTGTCCTGACCAGAGGCAGAATGAGTTTATAAGATAAGATAAGATATTCCTTTATTAGTCCCACAACCAGGAAACTTTCAGTGTGACAGCATCAACAAAAATATAAAAATAAAATGTACAAATATAGCAAAGGGAAATATTTTTAAAACATTAACAATTTAAAGAGAGTAAATTTAAAAAAAAAAATAGGAACAGCATATACAAAATAATCAGACCCAGCAGTTGAATGAATTTACATCATTGCACAGAGGGAATATTGATACCGCAAATACTATTTATTCATTATGTGTGTACTGAATAACTCAGAATATGATCACGGTGGATTTTGAACATTAGAAATTTAAATGTTTCAGGCAAAAATTAAAATGACAAAAAGTGTAAAAAGTGTTTCTCACTGACAGACAGACTCTACCTCTTATAATCATAATAAAAAAATTTTTAAAAATGGGGGAAATAACAGCTCATGAAATTGTTTCTAATAAAAGATGAAGGTTGTTTGTGGTGATTTTTTTCTGATGAGCCGATCAACTCTGAGTTCATCAGACTCTGCACGTGCATGTAAATCATCCACCCGCCACCACCTGAACAAATGATTTCCTCAGATTTAAGGACAGAGCCTGCAGGTGATTTCTTTATTGTGTTGTATTGAGTGTTTTAATGATTTACTTTAATGATCAGAGAGGCTGCCAAGTGTGCAATTGCACACCGCTTCTCTCCTGGGGCAGAAATGCTTCCATCTGTGATCCATCCACTATTAATTATAAAGTTCATTTTTATTAACTGACCCACCAGATCAAATGAAACCTGAGCATCACAGACCTGCATTTAACATAAATTTTTAAGTGAATGGTGAATCAGGACACAAATATGAAACGAGTTTCACTTTAGCTTCATCTGTTATTTGTCTTCACTCTGGTATAAAACTCCAGTTATGCTGTGAAACATCAGATTAGTCCGATCAGATGCAGCATCCAATCAGTAAATGTGTGTGAAATGTGTGTCGGCCAGTTAAAAGACTTCGGTGAAAGCTCTCCTCGAGGATCCCTCCTCACTCTTCCGCACAGAAATAACTGACTTGGCTCCGCCTGCAAGATGGCGGACCAGCCACTTGGGATGTACCCTGGGTGTGGTGGTCTGTCTCACTCATTGCAAACCTGCGATCCCTCGTCTCATCAAACTCCAGCAGTAAAACTACCCCATCTCTACACTCCAGTGTTTGCCAGATCATTCAGTTCTCCAGCCTGGCACAAACATGACAGCCAAGTCTGAGACCCTGGTTCAATAATTTCTTGTGTTTTCCTGAATCCTGTCCAACTCTGTTTACTTGTGCCTCAGGTTCATTACCTTCCTGTGATCTGCTTCACCCAGCGTCACACCAGTCTGCCACCCAGCCAACAGACGGCTCTCTCTGCCTGCCCAGCTCCACCATACTCTCTGCCAAACTCTCCAAACGTCATCTCATCCAGCCACTTCATAAAACTGCATCTAATTGTTGTCAGCCATTGTTTGAGTTCTGTTTTTTGGGGGGTCAACATTGCTTAACAATCTTAACATCTGTTGAATGGATTCCCTCAACATTTGGTAGACCTGACTTTTCATCTATCACCATCATCATGTCAAAATATAAAAAAAATTTTTTAATTCAGTCAGTCATTGTGAGTATTAGCATGCTGACATTAGCATTTAACATACCACTGTGGACCAATTTTACTCTCAGCATCTCCAAAAATGAGACTGAAATATAACATCTAATTGGAGTCATCTTTTTCAAATCATTATATTGACGTTGAAAATGAACTTGAATACTCATGAAGTATCTTCACAATGCTTCCTTTCTTTTCCCATAAAGATTGGATCTGTTCTGTAGACGGGAAAAAACATGTTTTTGGCAAAATAAAAATGGCAGATGATATCTGGCAAAAATGGACTACACTTTATTCTTTGGACTCATCTTGACTCATGAAGCCAGAGATCCGGTTCCAAAGTTATTCAAAAAGTGAGCTCAACCTTGTTTCTTTGCAGGGCACACTGGGGAATTGTGAGCAGTTTTTTTTTTATCATTATTTTAGGACCAAGCAATGAGACAGCCTTCTTTTTTTCTACTGAATTAATTTGCATGTCACAGCCAAACAGCATGGAGCATTCAAATTCTGTTGCTGAGCTGAAAAGCGTTCCCGGAGAAGCTTCCTTTCAGGGTTGGATCAATTTTAAATATGAACATATGAAGTAGCAAAACAACTCTGACAAAACAAAATGTTGATGAGAGAAAAGGTTAAATGAATGCAAAAGTCGTTATGTCACTGCAAAAGATCTTTACGCATTGTCAGGATATTTACGAATGTGTTTACTTGTGACTTGCTTTACAGTGCATATTAATACTGTTATGCCAGCAGGAGACACAGTTAAGTTTTAGTCCCAGTGTCATCTCCAATCTATCCTTTGGGCTCTGTGCAGGCACTTCATCTCCGCAATATCACTGATGGTTGGAAGATGGGTACCAATAATGTTCTCGGCAGTTCCAGTCACCCGCTGCAGAGTCCTTCTGTTCTGGGCCTTGCACATCCCCACACCAGATTGTCATGTTTTGTGTCAGGGTGCTTTCTATTGCTCCTCTGCAGATGGTAACAGGAACATGGCACAGGAATTTTGTCTTCTTAACCTTTCTGAAGAAATACAATCGTTTTTGAGCTTTCTTTACCAGATTGAAGATGTCCATGTGTGATGTCCATGACAGGTTCTCTGTGATGTCTAAGAGATCTAAACCTGCTCAGCTGCTCCAGATCAGCTCCACTGATGTAGCATGTGGCTGTGTGGCTTTGCTGACATCAAGCAGTAGGTTGTTTTCTTTGCACTGATGAAGTCTCATCATTATTCAAAATTCAGCTGAAGGTGGCGGTGTCATCCATGAACTTCACAGTAGAGCTCTCTACTTGTCAGGGGCTGAAGTCCAGGGTGTGCAGCATGAACATGGATGAAGAATATTCAACAAAATAGCTAGAAAGACGTGTCCGTGAATGTTCTCATTCGTCCAGGTCATTGTAATCCCAGGAAAGATTAAATCGAAAGCAACTGGACTTGTTTAAAAGTCTTTTCTGAAGACGTTTCGCCTCTCATCCAAGAAGCGTCATAATCTAGAACTGAATAGAGCACTAATGAATGTGAACACATCCATAGAGGTTAAATACCTGGGTTCCCACCATTTAGTTAGACTAGCTCAGACTAGTCTAGGAAGTGACAGGGCAGGCATGAACTGATGAAGCTTCTTGGATGAGAGGCGAAATGTCTTCAGAAAAGACTTTAAAACAAGTCCAGTTGCTTTTGATTTAATCTTTCCTGGGAGCTAGAAAGACTAAAAGCACTGGTCAGTGCCAATCCAGCCACTATTAGCCTGTTAACAGACATTGTAACAGCAGGGTTGACCTTGTTCGTGATCAAATTGCTATAATAAAAACGCTGTCTTATGCTGATTATATCCAGCCAAATTTTGTAAAATGTCTCCATTCATCCAAATACCAACAAAACTACTGACAATCCCATCTGATTCAACTGTATTTAGCTTTGACTGCTAATTAGCAAACATGCTAACATGCTAAACTAAGATGGTGAACATGTAAAGATTACACTTACTAAATATCAGCATGTTAATAGTGTCGTGGTGAGCATGTTAGCATGCTGATGTTAGCATTTACCAAGCATGGTTTCACAATGTTTCCAGTAAAGATGTAGATTGTTAGTCTTGTGAAAGTACAGAGCTTTGCACACTAAAATTATGTTTATTTTCATTGTCAGAAACATGAGAATCTAAATTAAAACTTCCTGGTTGAGACCTTATTGGCTCCGGTTAACTGTTTAGCAGTGTGCAGCTATCATTCTCTCTTGTTTTGGTCCCTTCATAACACACAAAATGAGCCTGAAGTCTCCATACATGGCTTCCTCTCATCTGTGGCATTCTCTGCATTCCCCACAAGCAATTACAAGGCCGATGCACTTACAGATAGAAGCCACACACACCAACAGGGTCAATGAGACCAACCCAAGTATGTGATTACATATGAGATTGAGCCACATAAAAATCCACATCAGAGAGACGACGACAGCAGCGGAATAACATGCAGAGCCATTTTTAGCACCGAGACTGGATGAGTTATGCTGCATGCTGATTGTATGACAGTAATTATAAAGAATATATTGTTCTGGCGGAAGTATTGCTGTGTGATTTGATTATTTGTTGAGGACAGCTGGGTGCAGAGACATGTGCCAGATGGCTTTTAACCAGATTACTGCAGATGATATCGGCCGGCGGGTTGCTGATTTTAGCTCACCAAAGATTAGGATCAACTTTAAGGTTGATTCACTTCAGTGCCTTTGCCTCAAAAACATCACGTTTTAGTCAGTAGGAGGATGATCACTTTGCGCCCTGAAATGTTTATGTAACATCTGCCTCTGCTTTGTATTGTGTGGGCCGGAGTGCACTGACTCCGCTGTTTACAAGATCGCACCGGAGAAGGAGAAAATAACCTCCTAACTGTTTCACTGCAGTGATGTGGGTCAGCATGCAAATGTGCTCTTTCTCTCTCATCTGTATTTATTTATAGAAATCCCAGTTTGTGTTGCCAGTCGTGGGTTTCTACATGTGGGTTAAACAGAGTAGGCTGGTCCTTGAAAACTTTTGAAATAAATGATCTTGTCATACAAAGTATGCAAATGCAGCAGTAGGGGTGTAATGGTATTTGTCCCGAACTGTTTGGTATACAGGACCTTCAGTTCAGTATGTGACTTCCTTGATTCGGTACATCCTTCACCTGGAAAGCTGTAGCATGCTAGTCAGCTTAGCATGGTTAGCTCATAGTGTTGCTGAATGGCACAAATGATAGTCCAGAGCTGGAGGATCCTCCCATTGGTGATGGGAGGTTCAACTACTTTTTACAAATTCAAGTTTGTGTGAATCATTCACCAAATCAAATCAAGCATTCAAGTCACTTGAGTCACCAAGCCAGCGCCCGTTGAGCATGCACACCAGAGACTTCTCAAACTTTATTTATACAGCACATTTCATACACAGGGCAACACAGTGTGCTTTACATTAAGCAGCAATACACAGCAATCAAAGCAAATGCAAGATAAATATGCACATCAAAAAGCGTGCAGTTACACACACACAAAATTTACAAAAATATACAAATATAAAAATATGCAAAACACATGCACACACTTCTGTCAGCCAAGCAAGCTAACTTTATGCTTCAGTTAACTTGTGTGGGGATAAATAATTCTAAATTGTTCAGCTCTTCTATGCTTTCCAAATGTTGTTGGATTAAATTCTGATAGTGAAACCAGTCAGTTTTAGTGGGTTGTGACGCTCAGTTGTGGACGTTTACTGTCAGTGGAATGGGAGAGCGAGCACTGAGTTGAAAAAAGCGCCAAAGGTAGTGGCTTTTCTTACAGTGCTAGGTCAATACAGTGATTAACTTGATGCTTTTCCACAAATACTGTGTTGCACAATAGCGTGAGTGACATCTCACCTTGTTTTTGCAGTTGGCACTAGCTTTGTAGCAGGTAGGTGAGGTGAGTCAGTGAACAAGTTAAGAGATGAGGACTTGTCATTTCTCAAGTCAGTCAAAAGAGTTGCTCGTTACCAAAGATTGATTCATGGCTCACACCTTCCATCACGTTTTAGCCCAGTTTCACAGCAGTTTGTGAAATATTCACTAAATGTAAACTATAGATTCATGCACATGGACACAATTGGCAGTATTTTTGTGACAGTCAGCATGACTTTCAGGTAATAAGGACAAACGCAGTATAAAGAGCAAGAACAGTAGGAAACTGGACATTGCATAGTTATTATTGCTAACTTTACTGTGGAATGAGAACAATTGTGGATAATACAGTATATTTGTTTGAAAGTCATTTGAATGTCACGTAAAAAAAAGGAAAAGCCTTGTCCATGTATGCAAAGTTAATACATTACATTCTGTGACTTCCTCACAAACTGCCGTGACACCGTTGGGCTGTTAGATATTTAAATCCACTGTGTACAAGTATTTTGGCTCCCTGGTTAGTTTGCGAAAATGGACAATAATTAGTGTCACAGCGTACGCCGACATTGCTCAGCTGAAGTTGAGGTTGCCTGTGGAAACACTTCAAACTTGTAAATTACGATGGCACCTGAATGTGTCGGTTAGCGACACACATTAGCAAAGCCACCATTGTTTACTTCCAAGCTTGCGGTCTTCTTCTTCCCGCGTTTCTTGTTACATAGCAACATTATCGTGGCACGCCACCGCCGTGTGTAGCAGTATGACACCATTGGACAGTGCATTGCGTCACCTGTGTGACATGTTTAAACAAAACACAGCTCATTGTAAAACAGCTCCATGGTGCTGTGAGAGGCCAAAAACTCCTCAGGAAACGTTTGACACACAGACTGAAGTGTCACGGTTCCGGCTGTGACTCTCTATTCATTCCTCATGTTTCGGCTGTTTACTCATCCCGTTTCTTGCTGGTTTCCTGCTTGTCCTCTCTCTCTGTCTGTCTGTGTGAGTTATTCTGGGCATTGTGCTCGATCTCACTCCTGCTGCCAATTTACCTGCAAACCTGCGACCCATCCTGTCACCAGCTCCCGCAGTATAAATACCCCGGCTCTACACTCCAGTCTTTTGTCAGATTGTTCAGTACACCTACGTGGTGCTAATGCTTGAGGCAAGTTTGAGACACTGGTTCGGTATTCTCTCGTTTACCTGTGCCACAGGTTCATTACCCTCCCGTGATCTCTGTCTGCCTGCCTCACCCACTGTCTCACCAGCTGCCTTCCAGCTGACAGCCAGCTCTCTCTGTCTGCCCGGCTCTCCAGACCTCATCTCATCCAGCTTCTTAATAAAACTGCACTGAACTGTTGCCAGCCATTGTCTGAGCTCTGCTTTTGGCTCCAAAATAACACTACTTAAGAAGAAGATTGATATGAATCCTTTTTATTGAGGATAACAGCAACTTTCTGTTGCTGTTATACTGATCCAGGTAGAAATCTTACCCTTCAAACTTCCTGATACCAGTGTTAGAGATTTGAGTTGGAGACAGAGGCACTGAAAGCCCACATAAAAGAATTACATACTGATCATTTGGAGACATGATAAGGCTCGTGGGATCATTCAGATCAAAAGTGATCATCCACTGGGGAGCACTAATGTTAATGAAAACCTATTATGGTAATTTGGGAGTTATTGTCCATTGCTCTGGACCAAAGTGACCAACTCACACGAGGAAAAATCTGAAAAATATATTCCTGACAAGTGGATTTTGTACGCTTTTGTACACTACACACTAACTGTTCGGTCCTAACCTACACCGTTTGTATGGGGGAAGCATTTAACCTGAACTTCATTCATCCATTTCCTCATGCTTATCCGGGGTCAAGTTGCTGTAGCGGCAGACTAAAAGCTGATCTATACTTCTGCTTTGAATCAACATCTTACCAATGCTATACTTAGATGTACGGTAAACCATGCCCTGCACCAGGGGTCTGCAACCTTTACGATGAAAAGAGACATTTTTCCCCCGAAAAAGAAAAGAAAAAATCTATCTGGAACCACAACTATAAAACTCTCTCTTTTCTCGGAAGACTTTTTTCCCCCTTAAATTTGGCATCCATAGCTAGCTTATGGAGACTCAAGAAGATGAGCCACCATTGAAGTTTAGAGGAAAAGGCACCAGGCTGCAGATGCAGGCTCACACTCACACTCTTTGACTTTTGAAATAAACTTTAAACACAAGTAGTTGGTGAAACGTTCTTTTTAAACATAGGAATTTGAGTTGGGCTCAAAACTCAAAAATCGAATGCAGTATGTTGCTTTGAAATTTTTCTCAATTTTTGAATTTTTACAGGGTAGACCTAAAAATGTAAAATGTAAAAGAAAACTAAACAAAACTATTTTTCATTTACAAATAAATTCTTGTCAAATCCACAGGGAGCCACTGGAGACAGGCTGAAGGGCCACATGTGGCACTGGCCCTACAGGTTGCAGACCCCCACCGTACTCCATAGCCCGAAGCGCACCTCCTCAGAAATGTAACTACACATCACAGTGACATAGACCGCAACAGCTGTGATTGGTCCGCTTGGTCGCTATGCATTTCCTGCACAGCAAATTGTCTGTGTTGCAGTGCTTCCAGTAAAAGTAACGCAACTCCAACAAGATACGCTCTGTTTCACTCATCAATGTTACAATTAATGGAAGATGTGCCTCACCACAGTGCCAGATCCCACTGCAAACTTGCATTGGTGGCATAATTGCAGGGCAACCCAGACACACCAGTGTGCGAGTATAAATGCTCACAACAGCTCAGGCCACTTGTGTATGGTACATCATATAGTCTGACTCACTGGATGCACACTGTGGGTATCACGCATTGCACCGTTTGCATCTACATGTTCAAAATCTCCGTAAAACAACAAAAAAATCTCCAAGCTACAACCTACACACCGTAAACAGAAAATTAGCACCTGGAATCCTAATAGTACAAACGTAAACAAGCTAACAGCTGTTACCAGTGACAATAGTCACTTTAAAGCCAGAGCTCGCCTCCAGACGAGCAAATCTTCCACCAAAACAAGTTTCCCCTCAACACGATTTTGCAGCAACAGCACCACTGCTGCATCCTGGGCTTAGCAACGCCCAAGACGTTTGTGATGATGCAGAGCTTGTTTTCCACTATAGCAGAACGTGCATGTGCAGAGACAGACCTTTGTCCAGCACTGAGCGCTGTGGAGAGATGTGAGACTATACGGCGTAAGGCTCTGTATAGAGTCTACAACCAAATATAAATCAGCCTCAGGCAGGGTACTCCAGACGTTCCTCTTCCCATCAACACTTTCCTGCTCCTTCTGGAGTGTGCCCAGCCCACATGTGTTATGTAATCCCTCCAACCAGTTCTGCATCCACCCACTTGGATATGCCCAAAAACCAACAAAGGGAGGCGTCCCAGGGGGCATTCTAATCAGATGCCCGACCTGCCTCAGCTGGCTCCTTTTGATGTGAATGAGCAGTAGTTCTACTCCGAGCTCTCCCCGGATGTCTGAGCTTTTCATCCTATCTCTAAGGCTAAACCCAGACACCCTACGGAGGAAACTCATAGTGACCAATTGTGTCCGTGATCTCATTCTTTCAGTCACTACCCAAAGCTCATGACCAAAGGTGAGGGTTGGAACGTAGATCGACTGGTAAATCAAAAGCTTTGCCTTCAGGCTCAGCTCCCTTTGTTTTTTTGCAGTAACACCAGCAATGCTCAAGTTACTGCTGATGCCACACCAATCCACCTTTCGACCTAATGCTTCAAGACCCAGAGACACTTGGGGCAGCAGCTCGCTCCCCACCCAGAAGGAGAAATCCACCATCTTCCAAGCAGAGAACCATGGCCTCAGACTTGAACACTAATCAGTTTAACCTAAACTAGCTTCGTATTATCCTTCAAACATCCAAATTGCTCAAACAGAAAACCTTTTTTTCAATTCAGCGCCTGTCTGTCTTCGCCCACACCTCTGCGGCCTCGTATCTCCACTGTAAACTGAAACATCGCTGTGTGTCTGAAGTGCATAAACACGCTTCACTAATATGATCCTTATTTCCCGTGTGGTGACAGTGTACAGAGACCAGACACAGCTTCAGTCTGGACTTAATGACTACAGCACAGGAAGAGACGCATCGCAATTATTCAGCTGCACATTCGCTTTGAAGCCTTGTTCAGCTGCACAAATTAAATGAGAAGCAATCCTCTGCAGAAAAGAATCACTTGTTTTCACATAATCCAACATGTGCTTAATGCATGAATTTGTTTTATACCAGCAAAACACAGAACACAATTATTCTTTATCTCACATAAAATAGTAGGAGGTGCTGTCTAATAGTGTTTTTCTGTAGTTTTTTTGGATGACAGTGCTATTTTTTTTATGATTTTCTGTCCTGTGTGTACTCTTGCTACTTTACTGTGTTCACAAGAGGAGCTCATATGAACGCTCCTCTCTTGTGGTATCCACGACTTCATTACAGGAAATTGTCTGCGCAGAGCTCATGAGTTGTGTACACGACTTCCCAGGAGCTCCATTTGAAGGCAGCAACTGTTAAACTGGTCAATTTTGGTCAACCATATAATATAAGCCTGTAAGAAAAACAACAACAGTCTTCAGATGACTTTGTTAATTGACTGGTTGAAGTGGGACATTTCATTGTTTATTACTCGTTCTTGAGAATTTGGGACAAAGCTGCATTCTCTTCAGTTATGCTGGAAAATATATTTTAAAAGATCAAACTCTTGGCTATTAAACCTTGTAACAGGCCGACCTCCCAAGTGATTACATTTTTTATTAAATGTCAGCTCCCTCAGATGGAAAATCTGACAGAGTTGACATCTTGCAAAGTTGAGAAAATGTGACATTTTTTTCTTAGCATAGTTGTAGTGAGCAGCCATTTTATTTGTTAAAGTGTCTCAGAGTCTCTTAATGTTAATCAAAATACACATTTTTAAACCATATTTCTTATTTAGCTTTGATGTAGAAGGGCTACAGAGTTGACATGTTATAGTTGAGACACATCTGATAGCAATATTATTTGATGAATTTGTCTAAAAATAGAGTGCTTGAGCAGCATTCCCATCTTTTTTAAAACCAGGAAGTGAGACAGGGGTCTTTAGGGTATAGCTGACCCTTTTTATGCCTGAATAAATCATGTTTTTGTAAAAGTCTGGTGCACAACTTTAAAGGGCCAACAATTTAATTTAAAAAGAAATATTTTAAAACAAAGGTAATTATAATGATTGGCACATTTTTGTATCTTATCAGTAAGTTTTGTTAGTTTTAGTTTAATTTTGGTTTTTAAACGCATTTTTAAACAGTTTGAAGTTGTGAATTCTTGTCAGACAAGAGTTTTCCGGCACAGAGTACGTTTTGAAACTAAAAAAAGTTAGCAAGATATTTCATAAATTACAGATATTCCAAGTATATGAATCCTTAAAGAAGAAATTTTCACCCCAAAAATGGAATTCGAATGTTGATATTAATCATTTTTTAAGCTTTTCTTTTTGGTAAGACACGAGTTGTCCCTGTTCTCAAGAATTGGTGTCTTATAACATGAAACGTTTCATGTTATAACCAGGTAAATAGTAAACTGTTAAAACAGTTTCTTGGTATAACAATAAACTTTTCAGGTTATAACATGACACTGATCCGTTTTTCTTTATTTGTTGGTGTGACAGAAATACACTGCTATATGAAACTAATATATTAGTTAATGTTGCAAATTTAATATGATACGAGGAAAATGATGATAGCTTTAGAAAAATGCCCACCAAGACCTCAACGTCATTTCAACATTGGGTTTTGGGCTAAATGTGGTTGGCCCATTGTGGCCTTTACTTAACAAAAATAGACGTTGAAAATTGGGCCATGCTTAGTCCATTTGATTTGGTCCAAATGTAGTCCAAAAGTAACCACTGGAAATTTTGGCTGTGATTAGTCCATCCCATTTGGTTCAAACGCAGCCCAAAAACTAGACGTTTAATTTTGTGCCATGTTTGGTCAGTGTGTTTTGGTTGAAACGCAGCCCAAAGATAGACGTTGAAATGTGCACTGTGATCAGTCCATCACATTCTGTTCATTTAGTCCAGTTTTGTTGGATGTGGAAATCTGTCTTAGACTAAATTCAGCTTCGATCACATCGCAGAAAGTGGGGGACTATATGTTGGGGAAAAGAGTACATGTGAAAATACATGTATGTAATTGTGTTTTTGACTGGTGGTGTGTATTTCTACTTCTTCATTCCCTGCTCTCTCTCTCTCTCTCTCTCTCTCTCTCTCTCTCTCTCTCTCTCTCTCTCTCAGTGTGTGTGTTTGTGTTTGAGAGAGAGAGGGAGGGAGAGAGAGGTGGGCGGGCTCTGGATCAGCTCCATCCCACCTCGGAAATACCAACCAGGTGCTGCAGCTCCTTCCTCCTCCTCCTCCTCCTCCTGTTCCCTCCACTCATCTCTCGGAGCTCCATCGCTGCTCCGCCGCGCAGTGACGGAACAAACCCGCAGTCGCAGCAGCGATGTCCGGACAGAGAGCGTGAGAGCGTCCCGTTCTCTCAGCCTGCGGAGCGGCTTGCATGGCTCCCAGTCGGCCGGCCGGACAATAGAGAACCCGCCTGCCCGCTGCAGCAGCAGGAGCTGCAGCTTCTCCTCCTCCACCACCTCCTCCTTCTCCTCCTCCTCCTCCACCCGGGGGAGCTTTCAGAGCGCTCCTGCCCAGAGTCCCTGCAGGACTCTCCGCGCCTCCAGATGGCTGGACACGAGTGGGAAGACTGGTTCGAGCGGGAGGAATTTATCGGACAGATCAGCGACATGCGAGTGCAGAACCTGCAAGGTAAGAACATCACACCGGGTTCTACAGAGATTATTAGTGCTGTTAGAGAACACGGAGCCGGAGGATCGCGGCGTGCGAGTGGCCTGGCCACGCATGCAGTGCACTGCCTCCACACACACTGAGTGTGTGCTCTGCTCAGAGACTTCAGGAGGGTTTGCTTTCACATTTTGGGAACTTTGGACAGTGTTTGGCTGCTTCTCAGCAGCCACAGAGTCCCAAAGTTTACAGATGGAGCTCAAAGACATCCACATTCTGCCAGAGTCTGAACTACATATATGTCATCACAGAGGAGCTTGTACACAATAATCTATCAATAATCACAGCTGGACTGATGTGTAGAGGTATTTAACACTACAAGTGCCAGAATTTCATAACTACTAAAACGACCATAAGTGTCATTTTGACCTTTGACTTCCAAATTAATGCATTTATTCTTTTAGTTTATCTTTTTAAAATCTTTTTTAAAATGCAGTAACACCAAAATGTACATTGTGTCAAGTGTGTTTATATATATATATATATATGCATATGGCATCCAGTGTAGTAAACTGTCATGATTGCATAAATTCACAGCTGTATTTCTCTGTTGGATAATAACCATCAGTAATCTGATTCAAATTTTAGATGAATTCAGAATTACTCAGAGCGAGAAACAGTTTAAATGTATTTTATAAGATTATAAACATGTTATTTTTAACATCAATAATAACACATTTCAACCTAGAATCATCACATATAATAATCACAGCCGATGGGAAAAGGCTGGAAATGAGTTTGTAATAAGTAAGGGAACTTTGTTTCAACATCTGAGAGTTTTAACACAAAGATTCAGTGAGTTACAGGTGCTGAGACAAGAAGTGTTACAACTGTCCCTGGTCTCCCCTACTTTATTTTTAAGTGAGTCTAATTAATTAATTATTTGTACTTAAATGTCTGAAAATTGGAAATCGAGACCACTTGTGATGTTTTATTGACAGAGATGATGATAGTTGCTAAGCAACCAGGATGCATCTCCAGCTGTGCAAAAAGTAACAACACAACAGTGATAGTTTCTGTGTGGTCAGTATGACCGCCTGTGGCTGAAATAGGTCAAAATAATCCCATTTTAAATTGTTTCTCCTTGGCTGTTCTAGTGTGAATTCATCTAGTAATACGTTGTGTGTGCAGAGCAAAGCATGTAAATAGTGTCTTTGGTCCATGGAAGTAAATTTGCGAGCGCTACTGCAGAGGAGATTCATCTCAGAGCTGAAATGATCAGTCGTATCACTGATGAGCTGACTGACAGAAAATGAGCCTGGTGATCTCTGGGTTGCTGTCTCCTCTCTGACATCATTAATTCAGAAAGATCCTCTTCACATGCATCACACATCAGCCTGTCAGCCTTAAAAGGCTTATTCATATGTGCTCTCGTTCTTTATTACGAAAGTAACGATACTTTATTGTCATCCAGAACATATTAAAAACAGAACTATTATGGAATTGGCTTTGTGTATGTGTGTGTGCATGTATGTTTTATGTGTGTGTGAACACAGCTGTCAAATCAGGAGCAGAGTGAAAGCATCATGGTTACATTACATTCATTTGACATGGCCTACCATTTTGCTCAAAGGGACTTAAAGGGGTAGTTTGGATTATTTAAAGTGGTGATGCATGAGGTACTTCTCCATAGTCAGTGTATTGTTTACAGTAGATGGAGGTCGACACGCCCCCAGTTTGGAGAAGCAGCAGGAGCCCTGGTGTAGGAAGCTAAGCAGTGTACTGCTGTGGGACAGGGTCAATACATTTTGAGTTGGTATTCATATTCTACAAACGTCAGCTTTAACTCTCTCTGCATTTTAACCATGTTTACAGTAGCTACTGGCTAACAGAAGGCTAACATTGCACCTCCTGCTGCCAGAGCCGTGTAGAGAGAGAGAGAGAGAGAGTGTTGTGGTAATGTTAAGAGGGGCACCAAAAAATCGGCAGCTCAGGTGTGTGGTACTGGAATGACGCACCACAATCTGTGTTTTGATTCAGTGCTGTAGGTAGCGGTCATATAGGAACCATTGTCATGTTAGCACCAAACTTGTGCACTCAGCCTTCTAAGACAAATATCACTCTCTTCATAGCAACCAGACTCCATGAGTGAAATGGGTCATTTTATCTCACAGAACACAGGAGTTGTCGATCTACTGCTGCCTCGAACTGTTAGTTTGTTTTTGTGTGACTTTGGTGTTTTCACAGGTTAATCTGGATTCACTTCACCAAAGTCACACAATAACATTTGTGAGCTAACCAGTCTGCAGGGGTAACTAATAGGGATGCACGATAGCTATCGGTACCGATAATTATCGGCCCGATATTGGAAAAAATGACGTCACACAGATAAGTCTGATAATGACATTTTTTTGCTGATAACTAAATCCAATTATAAATAGCCAACATTGCCTTGATTTTGCTCATTTTCAGTCCGTTTGCTTGCCGTGTATTGCCGGTGCCTGCTGTTGTCACGTGCATAACGTCATATTGATGCGCCACCTCAAACATAAACATGGCGCCGCCATCACCAGTGTGGGCATTTTTCACTACTTCTGAAAAAGACGCAATTGTGAGCCACGTCGAAAACGAATTTCCACTGCTCTGCAATGGACAATAAAGTTCTTTCTGATTCTGATTTCTGATTCTGATTCAGTATTAAGTAGCCAATAAGGTGATCTGATCACAAATGGGCCAATGAAAACCATGAGATACAAACGAAAAACAAAACTAAACACTGCAGCAGCACAGGTTTGGAGTCAGGATGTTAATGATCCTTAATCGATTAATCACCATTAAGAATTTGTTCATTCATTGTCCGTAACCGCTTATCCTTGAAGGGTCACGGGGGGGGGCAGGAGCCTGTCCCAGCTGACATTGGGTGAGAGGCGGGGTACACCCTGGACAAGTCGCCATTTCATCACAGGGCTGACACACTAACCTATTAGGCTGCATGTCTTTGGACTGTTGGAAGAAGCTGGAGTACCCGGAGAGAACCCACACGGACACGAGGGGAACATGCAAACTCCACACAGAATGGCCCTGCCCCAGCCACAAACACCCCCAGCGCCCCAGCCGGCTGGGGGTGTTTGAACTCAGAACTTTCTTGCTGTGCGGCAGCAGTGCCAACCACTGCACCACTGTGCCGCCCCATTAGGAATTTAACCAATTTAAAATGTGCTCATGGGTATTTAATCAGTTGTTATTGCAGCAGTTGCATCTCATTTGACATTGTTGTGCCGGTGGAGCCGTTTGTCGAATACGGAAACTTAAACTTCGACTTAAAATGAGAAGAAATTACAAAAAACAAACAAACAAAAAAACAAAAACAAAAAGAATTTGAAAATGAGACAAAAACGTGTTTTGTATCGTATGAATTATTACTGATGAATCAGTTGTTAGCGTTTTCAACTATTGGTTCGGGAAAATGCACAAAGTTTGCAACCCTAGTTTGGAGAGGAGACTGTGAGCAGTTTGGAGTCATTCAGACTGAAGATCTGGAGAAACAGAAATCACTATTGATAGTGTATCAAACATCAATGGTTAAAAAGTAACTAATACCCTGAGTAGTTTTTGAGATGAATACTTTGTACTATTACTTTAGTATTTTTCTAACACCAGCACTTTTACTTTTACATACGTACAGACTTTCAGCACTCTCTCCAGCTCTGTCAGCTAGTTGTTGGTGATCAGTGATGGGCTCCTCCTTTGCCGTGTAGCTGCATCACACTCTGGTCT
>JAJHUR010093324.1:0-34055 GCA_027495735.1 Lutjanus campechanus
CTCACCTTCGTTTTCCTCTGCTTCTTTGCATAAGAGGGAGTGCCCCCGGCAGGGAACTAATAATGTAAAACGGCAGACCGGGTGCTCCAACATGACCGAGTGTTTGAAAGGTGATAGGGGAGATAAAGACAGCCACCGGAAGGATGATTAGTCTGATCAAGGAGGCTGATGGGAGAGGAACCTTCAAATGTCCCAGTGATTTAGCTGATGTTCTCCTGGTGTTGTTGTTGCAAATAAACGTCTGCTTATATTGTTTTCTGAACTCTTGTATGTCATTTATAGCGTCTGAGGTGACAAACTGAGGAATGACTCACATTTATTCTTAGATTATGAATCTTTCTTCATCATTATTGTTTTCATTTGTGTAGCAGAGTGAAATGTCAGTGACCGACCAGATATCCTGACAAAGAATGACATACGAGTTTCTGGAAAATCTCAGAAATTGTTATACAGATAATCATAGAGGAGTATCTGCTGTCGGCTAATCCAACAAATACCTGACAAAGCAAGATACCTCATTGCATTGAAACAAAAGTATAATGCTTTGAAGCTATTTTATTATAATGTCTTTATTTTCAGTCTTTGAAAATTATTTGATATGCTTGTAACACACTTTCAAATGTATTGCGCTGTAGTGTTGTCAAAAATATTGATAAATACTGATACTAAATATTTGAAATTTTTGAATATAAATTTTTCACAATATTGATAATCCCGTTTCGGCTTTACTTTCTTGCTTTGTCTCTTCTTGATTTGCAATATCACCTACAACAGTCTCATACACCCTAAGATTTTAAAGGGATAGTGACAACAATACAAACAGTAGACCTATAGCAAATGCCAAGCGATTGTTAACAAATGTAAATTGCCTTGTGAAATACACTGGCCAGTTTATTAGGCACTCCTAACTAAGGCTAATGCAGTCTAATACAACAGTCCTTTGATAAGTCCTCCCCTCTCAGTAAAACTGAACATTATGAAGTTCAGGAAGGTAGGATTTATTGTGGGGCTCTTGTATTAGACTGAATTAGTTTAAATTAGATGTACCTTATACACTGGCAACTGAATGTACAAACTGTTTTATGAGGACAACATACAAAAAAAGTATATACACAACACAAGCAATTAATACTAGGGATGGGTATCATTAGGACTTTATTGATATTGATCCAGATACTGCTTATCAATATGGATAATTAATGATAATTATTTTATTATTACTTGGGTAAAATTGTTTCCTGAGTAACTGCATTCAGCTGCATTTTCATTAAATGTAGTAAAGTGAGTGCAAACATTCAACTGTTTCACCCAATCAGCTGTTTATGTAACTTAACACAAATACTGACAGTGTTTGTCAAGGAGCTTATTGATTGACCACCCGGTCTCGATACCCATCCCTAATAAACAAACGTGACATAATGGAGCCTCGTGGTTATTAAGGCAGGCATGGAAATCATTTACAAATCTCATGTGTCATTGTGTAAATCATCCACTCATACGTATGTGGCAACGACCTTCACAGTCTCTGATGCTGAGATCAGACTACATGATCGGGGCATCAGGAACAAAAATGAGCATCAGGCGTGACAATTGTTCATTTGATCCATCTGACTGTGTCCTAGGGGAAGACAGCTGACACAACATTTGGGAGTCCTCAAGACCTCTCAACCGGGGCTTGAAATGAACTTTTATCCTCAGCGTCTCACAATTATCCCGACTGTGCCAGACTTAACAACAAAACTGAAGTTCTTCTTTTCATTCTGAAATTGCTGGTCAAGTGCAATACAAGTGCAATGGGTTATACACAACGAAATAAATTTAAGCAGTGAAATAATTTTTTAGACATTTTCACACACTGCACTGCTTACATTACATGGCATGTACGAGAACATATGTAGACAAAGACCAACATGGTGCAGCTTTTTATAATGACAAGTTTCTTATCTTTTCTTATTCTTACTGTCCCAGAATTGTCGCAGACACCGTATCTTTGTGTCTCAGGTGCTATTTTTACTGTCCCCAGGACAACAGGACATCATTAATTTCGAGCACCGCTCTCAACATAAATCATTTTTTGCCATCTCTTGCTTGCTTGATAACCTTTATGATGTGTTTCATGATGTTAAATCACAGGAGCACAGAGCGCTCACCCCTGTGCAAATGTAAACATGATGGAGTGAGAAAGGGAATGATGTTGGTGCTGTCAGGTGGAACGATGAGGACGGTTCCTGGCACCTCTTTCTTGATCACCTGTGTACATCATGAGAGTTGTGGTTGACTGGTCGGCGTCCAACCTGTCTGTCATATCTCTTGGCCAAGTCACGGCAAGAATTCATGAGTTTGTGATTAAACTAATTTTTAACAGTGACCATCTCAAAAAGAAAAGGATTTTCTTTTTAGACTGATATCAGCTGACACACTGGCACATCCTCTATATTCACACAACAAGCACAGCATGTTGCTACAGTACTGCTTGTTTTCAGCAATTCACTCTCCATACAGTACCTCATCTTGTATTAGCATTTAGATTTATATGAAATTGTTTCTGAAAATGTTTCTTTCAATATGTGGTTATGTTCATTTGATGTATATCTATAAAGAATATGGAAACCATTGGAAGGTGTCATTCCTTCAGTGCACGTGGAAGACTTATTTCACTCTATGGCGGACCAATAAAACAAAAACCTCTTGTATTTCCACTCCATTTTTTACTCATCTGATGCATCTTAAGAAATCCAACTTAAAACATGGATTTAGCACAATCCATCAATCCATTCGCAGCTCTAAAGCAATTGTACGAAGAGGTCTTTGGCTGCTGAACACGTTTAGCGTGACAAAAGATATTGATGTTGCAGCCAACGGTAATACATCCCACAAAGATCTGAACAAAATAAGCAATTTACTTGACACAGGAGAACAAAAGGCTGAAACATTTGCGCTGCTGAACGCTCCGCTCTGAGGAGGCCGGGGTGGAAAGTGGTCCAAATCTCCTTTTATTGGTCCACTCTCTACTTCTTTGTTATTTTCTGTTACTCTTAGAGCTACGTTTGATGACTTCTTAATGAAATCGATTTCGCCATCACAGATGCACGTTCCCATGATCCGGCCATGCGATTTATGGCCGAAACTTTCCACGCTATAAGCGCCTGGATTTATCCTGGGGCTGTTTGTATCTCTCAAATAACGCCTCCACGCTCCTTCTCTCAGACACATACACACACACACTTTCTGCCTCTCAAGCTTAGACAATCCTTTTGTAGTCATAATTCACAACCAGGCAGTGTTTGAAGGTATTTAAAGGGACAATTCAAAGAGCCAAACTGGCAAAAAGCTCTAAATGAATGCAAATACCGAGGGGATTAAGTGAGAGTACTTCATGACGAAGAATTACGTGGACACTAATCCTCCAAAATCCTGACTGGATTTGTTTACCATAAAACAGGTAAAATGGAGTCATAGGCTGGGATCAGCTCCATTGCAATCCCTGCTGAAATATGGCATGATGGGAAGACTGCTCATCACAAACAATGTCTGTGTACAAATACAAGGTAGACGTAGGAACCATCCCACTTCTCGACTTTTTGACCTCTTTCCTTTATTGTTTGTGTCATACTGTACATGCACACTTTCGCACAGATCCCTCAGTGAGGAGTAATTCTGTCACTGGAGGCTGAGAGGAGGAGTGACCACGCTGTGACTCGCTCTTGTTTCCGTCTGTGTCACAGAGGGTGCGTCTCACTCCTCTCGATGTGGGGCCCCTCCGCTCCGTCATACACCTCCGCTGTTCACTGTCACGTGGACGGGTAACAAATACTGACAGATGGTGCACAAAAACACGCTGCAAACAGGAAGATGGCACGTTTTAAAAAAGAGGGTGAGGATGTGATTCCCACGTCTATGTGTTTCCAAATTAGCTGGGTTCGAGTGTAACTGTGTCAGCACTGTCTCCTACAAAATATGTCTATATGCTGCTAATTTGCCAACTACAATTTGGTGATTGCTGTCTGGATTAATTTAGCTGACAATGTTTTTTCCAAACCAGAAAGTGTGACGCTCTTAGAATGCTCTTATATAATATGGTTGCTAGTTTTATGCTTGTTCAAAGGATAAATCTAGGGAAATTCTATATTTTTATCCCTGCAAATAAATCCCATGAAAATATTCTAAAATTGATTGATTTTACTCACAAGCAGGGATAGACGCTAGGGTATTTTTAAGCATTGGCCACACACACCACCAAACCCCTAAATTTAGTAGCCAAAGAACAATTTTGGAGGCACAAATGTAACAGCATGACAATGCAGAAAAGCTAATTTAACGCAACAAGGCAGCCTTCGTTAACTGTGACACTTGTCCACTTTTCCCATGAATTGTGACATGGTGTTTCCTGAAGGCATGGCACACACCACAGTACATCATATTATAACTTATTATTTAAAGTCCTGCTTCCATTCACTTCTAAATGTTCACTGCTGTTACATTTCTCATAGTCCGGCTTTTTTGTTTCTGTTTTTGCAGAATTCTGAACAAAAAGATGTGAAGGAATCTGGATATTGTTGGACCTGTGACGGTGGTGGCCACAGGGGGCCACTTACATGGAATATTTGGTGGCTGCTTTAGGAAATTACCATGCATTATTCATGACCTGTTAATTATTTATATGTTAAATAGTTCCAAAATGATTTGTGGTGCCATGGATAATATGAGTGGATGTGGACATGGATAATGAAAGAGACAGTTTTGCTGTTTACTGAATTTTATTGATGGTTTCAGTATTGTGGATAATTCAAATACAGTATATTACAGTGTAATACTGTGTATAAAATAGAGCTTTATTGCTGGTGCATCTTGTTTGTTTGTTTTTAGTTTCTCACTAAAACACAGAAATTACTTTGTATGGGACTGAAGTACTTGACTACTACAAGCAAATTATTTAAACACTATTTGTATATGAATGATTCTGTCCCACGTTTTTTGACCCATATATGTGCTTGAGTGTTTTTTTTTCTGTAATCATTAGCTGCAGCCTTAAATGAGC
This sequence comes from Lutjanus campechanus, assembly GCA_027495735.1. NCBI lineage: Eukaryota > Metazoa > Chordata > Actinopteri > Lutjaniformes > Lutjanidae > Lutjanus > Lutjanus campechanus. The sequence continues at coordinate 5,039 of JAJHUR010093324.1, forward strand.
TGTATGTGAACAAAATGTTTAGGAGACAGGGCTGGGTTATATGTTGTGTGCTGGATTGCAAATCACATTATCAACAAGTCTTTTGTCTAACCTTTTCCTTTTCACTTTTTCCTATCTACCCATCTGCTTGTCTGTTGAACCTCCAGGTTATGAGATATTCATAAAACATCATTGACTGCCAGAGCCACAGGAGGATCATCATAGTTTGTGTACAGTTTCATTGTCCACACCCCATTTACGATGTAAAATTGAGATAAACTGCTACAATATCTGCCAGGAGCTGCTCTGTAATCTGCCAGCTGCTTTACACAACACCGGCTCGCTGTCGGAGGGCTCATACTCACATCAGCTGACATCGTACAGGTGTGCACGAAGCATGCAGAAAGCCATTAAACTAACTAGCAACACAGAGCTACACAGCTCCGGTGTTTGCATTAAAAATGTGTCAGAATCACAGCGGCGATTAGCGCCGATTGCATTCTCAGCCGCCTCAATTATATTCGGCAAGATATGTTTTCATCTGTACTCTGCTATTTCAAATTAAGTGTTTACTCGGAGTGTGTGAAGAACGCTGCCTGACAGTTTGCTTCAGCAGGTCTTCTGGGGCGTTCAAGTGTGGAGGATCTACAGGGACACAACAGAACACACAGCACTCAAATGCAACCTTTTCCTTGTAACCTTTGTGTGTATAGATACCCTGCCGTGACAGAATGAGATCTTACAAGATAGAGTTAAGAGACACTCGAGGGGTATTTGTTGACTACATTTTCTATTCAGTGATCTCATCTATTCCTGAAAGCACAGGCAAACAAATGCTCTCCCTCTCTGTTGTGTTTTGCTCTCTCAGCGTAAATCAGTAAACCCTCACAGCCTTTGCTTCTAGAGTCCATTTAGTTCAATTCATTTTGTTTAATTATACAAGCATGCAGCACAAGTGTACACTGAACTACCCACATGCTCTTGGTTCAAACACAGACTAATTCTGCATTTAAATGTGGTATTGCATCCTCTTAACTACTGCATGAGTCAGGCCAGGGTTTTGCTTTGCTTTTGTGACTCCTTGAAGAAATAGTTTGAGATTTGGAAATGTGCTTATTTGCTTTCTTGCTGAGTGTTAGATGAGAAGATCGATATCACTCTCCTGTCTCTGGTAAATATGAAGCTACTGTGTAGCGCTTTCATTCGATGAAGTCTTGTTTTCACCATGAGGTTGCCAGGCAACTTGCAGGGACTCCAGAAAGTCATGCAAACTATGCCCAGACAAGAAATGATAAATAATAGGGCTGAACTGTCATTTTGTCAAAATCACACTATGACCTACTGCAGTTTTTTTTTTAATTGCAGGATGCCAACATTTAATATCAAGATTATTGCAAAATGTGTGTCAAATTTACGATTTTAAATTAAGAATTGTATTGCTGCAGAAATGTCCTGGCTTACACATCATATTCTACAGACTTAAGAAAAACTTCTTTTTTTGGTACAGAGCTTTTGAATAATGATGCAAAAACTGTAATTCCCTCTAATATCAGAATAAACAAATAACCCATAACTTTGAGGTGCTGATATTCAGTGCTATGGAGAGAGCCAGACTAGCTTTTCACCTGGTCTTTATGCTGAGCTAAGCTAATATAAACTTAGGAGCAATTGGCAGTGGCTTCATATTTAGCATACAGACATGACAAGTAGTATCAGTTTTCTCATGTGGCCATTTCAACAATCCCGACATTGAGAACCACTGTTGTTGTTGTTGTTGTTTTAAATGCCAGCATGTTAAGAAGTCAATTATGATATGAGATGCAAAATATGTGACTTATTGTCTTCATCCTAAAAATCCAGCCTCCAAAAACAAACAAAAAAAAAAATCTGTTTTTGTTGCCATGCCATCCTCACAGGTGCTCTGTCCTGCTGAGTGCTGAAAAGACTCACGCCTAATAGAGCAAGTGAATAACAAACTGTGGCAAACGAGTTAGGGGATATACACCGAAGGATCAATACAGCTGACCCTACAGCAAAAACAGGAAAACAGCTTCAGGCGATCGATGCGTGATGAGAAGTCCTAACAAGAGAACAGAGAATCTAAAGCCAAAGAAAATTTACCATTCAATATTTTTCTTCAAGATTTGTACAGCAACTCAATGAGACAGATCAAATTTTGGCTTTTTTTCCCACACTAATTGTTTAATAAGGGTTGACATTATGCTGGGAAGTTACTTTCAAGAGCTCTGCAGTTAAAGTATATTGGAAAAAAGATTTCCTCAGAGAGTCATTAGTCTGTACAGTGGAGCGGCCCTCCATCTAACAATCCAAACACCCTGATTATTCAAAGAAGAGGGTTGCCAAATTGTCCAAATTAGCACTTAAGTAGCTCTGTTCTAAGTTACAAGCTTGTAAACACGTCAAGGCTATCAGAGCTGATAATGAAGACTGAGAAAGAACTTGTGTGACCTTCATCCTCTGAGGAGAAATTTGTGTAAGTGACAGTAAAGTGTGCAGAACTGGGATGCTTTTTATTTTTTCTACCCATTTCCACAGATGATTTAAGAGCTCCCCAGACACTCGTGAGGTTCAGGGAGGCTAATAAACTTTTCATTATCCCTGTCAGAGCCACCAGGAACAATTGATTATCGTTATTATAGGAGTGATGATAGTTGAGATAATTACCAGGGAAAGAGATGATCTACTACCACAATTAAAACCCAAACAGGGTGGTCCCAAGGCCCTTTGCTTTAATTTAGACCGAGAGTGTTTATCCAAGTTTCAGACTTGAGTCGAGAACAACTTTATCACCACCCAAAGGACATGAGCGAGCAATTAAACCCACACGAAGCGAATCAAACGTATTCCTCACAAGGCTAACTCTTAGAGCACTCAAAACCTGTTCAAACTTTTCAGTGCAAAGTGGATACTTTTGGGAGAAGCGTCATTGATTAAATGTTAAGAGATTTTAAAGCAATCATTCTGAAGACCCACACAAACACAGGCATGCAATCAAGCCATCCCGATCAATTAGGCATATATGCAAAAGAGCCAACCACTTGATAGCACAAGCTGCTGCAGAACTTGAGGAAAATGTCATTAGGTTTCTGTAATAAACGCTTGAAATTCATGAAATGACATTCAGAAATTTAGGAGGTACGTAAAGTCAAGATGATATGAAAAATGCTACTACTTAAATATTTGTTTAGAAATGGTTTTTCTTCACGTATACTTAAAATTCATATTAAATTGTGTATAAAAATGTCAAATTTACTCATGTTTTATCGTTTTGCACTTAGAAAAGTTGTTTATAACCTCATGTTCCCCTTAGACATTAGTGTCCTCATATGTAGGTGTAAAGTCAGGTCTGAGGTCCCCATAAACCTGGACTCCACTTACAGTATAGAGTATTCTTATATGATCTTGTCTACTGACACATGTTTATAAGACTGAGCTCATCAGAGACCAGAGACCGTTTGTATCTTGTTTTTGATACGCAGAATTAGGTGCACACATTGAAACATTTCATTCTTTACTTCCAGTTTAAACACAGGGAAAATTGAGCAATAACCCCTCCCTCCTCTACCCCCTCTAAAACCACCTGAAATTGTGGAACAGGGAGAAGCCTCAGAAAACTAGCAAAAACTAAACAAAAACTAAGCTCCATAACAGGAGGAGCCAAATTGGTATTTGCACTTGAATTACAGTAAATCTTTTATTGCACTTAACTCTAATGGACTCTGGGTGTTTTCTCTGATTTTCTAAGATGGTTTTTATAAACTACGAAAAGCGTGTTTTGGAGGACCTGAAAAATTTGGCACATCTGAAGGTTTTTTCCAACAACATTTTGTTGATTTTTGTGGCCCCTGTGGACAAAAGTGGTAGTCTTTCCACAGCTGTAACCACAATATGACCTAATGGTCCCTCTTCTTCCTTCTATAAAAATACCTGACCTTCTCCGGTCTCAGGGCCCTTCTCATCTAGAAACATCAGAATTAAAGTGAGACTGTTTTAAAATCAGTTTAGATCATAACACTAGTTACATTGTGCAGCTATTTAACAATATATGCCAAAAAATGCCAAAAAACAAAACCAAAAATAAATAATCTCTGTAAAAAATAACATAAATAAATAAATACAAATACTTATGTAAGCTAGAACCAACCCATTACAACCAATCATCCACCTGTCAATTAGTCTTAATTTTTTAGTAATGCAGAGCTAAGATTCATTAGCTAGCTACCAACAGTATGGTGTGGTGTGTCTTTGGATGTTTGCCATCCAAACCTTGTGCTGTTTCCGCAAAATATTGTGGCTTGCTCGCTAGAATTTATTCACAAAAGTGGTGAAAGTGGTGTCTGTGACAGCAGATTATGCACAAGGCATTTTACAGCGGACTGCTTCAGGACCTAGCTAACATTAGCTACATGGAGCATACGAAGGGCTTGGGGCTGTGAATCACTGAATAACAAACTGCACAAAAGCACAACTTTATAACTTGTGTGTCTTAATGACTCTATTCACTAGGTGAAACTGGTTCACATTGTGTGGAGAAAATGCTTTTTGGTTTCCCCTCTGATATCCTCCAGTTGTTATGCTTCATGTCTGTGTCAGATAATTTCTGATAAATTAGCTGCCATTAGGCAACCAAACCAGGCTCAGCAGCCTTCTTGTGAACACAGCTGGACTGGGAATGAACACAGTCTCAGAGAGATCAACAGGGAATACAGTGCCAATGCAATTTAGCTACACAAAGTAAGTAAGTTAGATGACTCAGCAACATGATGCCGAGAGTTAAACCCAGTAAGAAAACCACCTTTGCACTGTATTTCCTGTAATCAAACCCTGGTTGATCTCAGAGTCTGTGTCAGTCTCACTGTGTTCACTGGGAGCTCCCGGTCCAGGAACAGTCAGCCAGGTTAATGGAACGCTGATTGGGGACCATTGATCTGAAGTATCTGACTATTGAACACTGATATTGCCAAGAATCCAATTTTCTTTTGTGAACTGGAGCAACTGGACTGTTTTTCTTTTCTCATGGGTAAGAAAATCACCTCGTGTATTTTTTCTCCCAAATATATGGATAATTTTTGGTGATATTCCTGCTGCCAGAATAAATCACAGGGATGGATACAAATCTTTGTGGGCGACGAAGATCAGCCCCAAATTGGCCTCCTCTTCTCCCTTACAATGCATGATGGGATGGCAGAATGATAGAAGTGAACATCAAAGATTTAATGGCTGTTCAGCCCCAGTTACGAGGTATCATTGGCTCCAGGCAATTTCCTGTCTTTGCTAGTTTGCTCCAAATCTAACATCCAACTTCAGCATTAAGCTTTAACAGTACATTAGGCTGTGATAATGTAATGACGGGAGGGAGTTTTCTGCTTTCTATTTTAATTTCAAGGTTCATGATTTATCTGTAAATGAATTCTCTCAACATGAAGCGCTTCACACACTGTATCAACAAACAACAGTACATTGAGTCATGAACTGCACTTTTTTTCAGGTGCTTTACTTTGGTATTCCCATTGTTTTTGACACTTTAAAATACTACACTTAATTTTAAAACAAAATATTATAGTCTTTACTCCACTACATTATTTTACAGTTATAATTATTAAGATCTTAACGCTTAAAAATATATGTTGTTCAAGATATAACTTGTCTTTCCAACATTTGTGGCTTGATAAGATGTTCGCAGTATCTAAACTTTTCAGATGGTCTTCTTTCAGTAACGGTTCAAGGCCAAAAGAGGGAAAAGGGAAGAGAAGTGTTTGATTTGTCCACTTTGGGCTACTGTAAAAACATGGTGGTTAAAAATGGTGGGCTCCACTGAAGAGAACGCACGCCCTCTGTAGATATAAACAACTCAGTCCAAGGTAACAGACATAAGACATACTTCTTATATTTCACTTCTGTCATATTCTGTGAATGAATCACTATAAATCTCACACACTGGATCTTTAATCATCTCACGACCCCTCAGATTTATATTTTGACTCTTAGGAAGGGACCCGACCCCTATGTTGGGAACCACTTAACTACTAAGCTGTAAATAAACTAGGTCAACCTCGAGCAGCTACAAAAGTAGAATGCTGCTTACACGTTGCATCAGTATCAATAATATATAATTCTATAGATAATGTCAAATATACCAGTATATCAGGCAAGAGTACTTTTATTTTTGAAACTTACAGTGTTTTTACTTGAGAAGAATTTTAAATACCTGACTTACTGCCAATGAACTAAATGTTATTTGTTGAAAACAGAGTAGATTACTTGATTGCACATCCTATAGCTGATCATGTGGGTTTGTGATTAAATTTGGAGAACAACTGGCCCTGATTATCTCAATCAGAATGACTGCACTGTCTAAGCTGAACACCCTTGCCTCACTATCCGCCAATCAGCAACAGCGAGCCCTTTCCCCTTCCAGCGGGTGAATACGCTGCGAGCCAGAGTGACTTTGAAGACAAGTGAGGTTGGTTTATTCAATTATTGTGTCCTGATGATAAAATGGGAGCAACATAATGGCTTGATTAATTTCCTTATCACGGTGAGCACAAAGAGTAATTACAACCAAATCCACCGCTTGGTGAACCACACATCAATCAAATTAAAGCAGTCTCCACTCGGCAGCAATCACTTTCAAACAGAACAAATGAGTCGATTGGCTCAGACCTCCGCCTCCGGCCAGGGAAGTGTTTACCTAAGAACTCTAACTCCGAGCAAAGGTTACTCAGGGTGATTAGAAAGCTCCCAACATGTCAGAAATCTTAATAGAAATTGTGTATGCATATTTATAATGCCAGTGTGGTAATTCAGTTGCCTAAAGCGATGGTTAACGCACACAACAATCTTGACGACTGGCTGCTTCAAACTAGGAAAGCTGTGTAAATGTGAGACTGCGGTCAAATGTCAACACATAATAATACATGAGTAGCTCCACAACCTCAATCACGTTGATATTCACAAGGCAGGAACTATTATATAAAACTGTATGTAAGGGGGCTTCCTGCCTCACTGCTCTTCACTGTTATTGTAAAATTGGTTAGCAGAGGCTGAGCAAAGCTCTCTGGCTGGTGAGGTTGGAGTGGAATCGATACAGAAAGAAAACTGTGACCTCTGACCGCGGCACTCAATCCTAACATGGCTGCTCATTAGGTCACCGGACCTGTGGATTTTGACCCAAGCTATTATTGATTTTAAATAAATGTTCTGTGCCAGAAGGTGTACATCTTAAAGAGAGATTAGCCTCAGTTTGTGCTTCTCATGTACAGAGTTAAGCATTAGTTTTTCTGAAAAATACACCCTCTGAAGGTGTTTTAACATCATCTATCTCTCCTCTGAAGGTATTTCCAGAATCTTCAAACATCCATCTATCCACCTGGATGAAAAACATTTCAGTCTGCTGCACGATTTTTAATCTGTTTCCAAATTTACTACTCTTTTTCCTGATCCAAACAAAGATGGTAGCCAAAAATAATAAGAGAAATAATAATTATTCATGCAGCACTTTTCAAAAGCAAGTTTCAAATTGCTTTACGAAAGACATAAAAGCAACATGTGAAGTGCAATGAAAATGCCAATAATTAAGGTTAAATTAAGGAGCAATTTAACAGATGAAATCAAAAAGGAACACATGCAGTAAAAGTGCAGAATAAAACAATCTATGAAAATGTAATTCCAAAATAATGGTCCCAAAGGCCTGTTCTCCTCCGGTTTTTAGCCAGGACTTGTTGATATAGAGACCTGCCTTTTAACATCTACATAGCATACATGCTATGTAGATGTTAAAATACTTAATCGTACAGGCAGCCAACGTTAATAAAAAATCTGGGTTATATTCAGTCTTCTATCATGTGTTACAGTTTCAGGTATCTCATAAAAACATGGGTTATAGTCTGTACATGCTTTGCAGTTAAAAAAAAAGTTTGGAAACATTACAAAGATATAGAAAGCAAGATTGGACCACTGACACTACGTGTTGATCCCTGGTGATACAGAGTTTCTGCAATGAAGCTTCATGCTTAAAGACATCCAGACGATGAGAAAAGTCTTTCAGGATTCTGGACACACTTTCATAAAACTGGATAAGTGTTTTTGAGTACTATTTATTTTTTAATTCAAGTGTGATGGTGATACAAACTGAACGTTGAAGCCAAATATGATCTAAATAGGTACTCAATACGCTTACACATGCATCACATAGTTACTCCTTATTAAAAGTGCCCCCTGATAGTCATTTTAATATTTCCACAAGGCAGAAAAGAGACATTTAAAAACAATTTTTAAAAAAAATACAGTAAACTGTAAGCTGCTGAGACATATCTACATGTCCTTTTGAGGAAAAAAAAAATATTGCATCAACATTAATTAAAAAAAACAAAACAAAACTCTTTACTGCCAGCCCCAGCAGGTTTTTTTTTTTTGCTACTTTTAACAGATAGCCTGCAGGTCTTTCTCTAGCTAAGCAGCTATTATATTAATGAATCCAGGATTTAATGAGGAAGAAAAATGAAGGTAAGAAATGCAAGTTTGGCAAACTAATATATTAGAAAAAAGTAAATGTTACCAGAAAAATAACCAAGACCCTGTAAAATCAGACCACTCAATCCCCAACACTGGTCTCAGAGATTTAGTATTAAAGTCAGAAAATATATATTAAAATATTTCTAGATGTTCCTCTCCAGAGGTATGTAAATGAGAAGTATAACATCAACTGGAGGATGAACTCTTTTGGAAAATAAAATATATTTTTTAGCTGGTAAATCACAGCCTAAAGGCTTCATTTGACTTGGGTAAACCTTCTGGATTTCATTGGCAGCTCTTTCTATTTGCCGACCCTCTGTAGAGCTCAAATCAAATCAAATTATAGTGAGAGTTGTTAGCGCTGTGGTTCATTACAGGATCCACTACAGGCTGAGAGGAGAGCAGAACTTGTAGGAATAAATGTTGAAGAATGTCAGCATTTGAAGAACGTCTTCATCCGACATGTTGCTGCTGTGCTTTGAGTAGAAAATGTCTTATTGGATGGTGACATGTCAGATATGGTCATACGCATGTGTCAGTGCTGTCTGCCTGGTGATATTTTGCCAGAGTGAGCTCATGTCAGAGTTAGGGCAGCAGCAGCACTTCCCTGTGAATTGGAGGCTGAAGCTCGAGGCTCTGAAATAAAAAATGGCACCATTCCCTGTATCTGCTGCTTTACATTTCATTCCCGTTACAAGCCGCTTTGGCCTGAGAAGCAAAATGTTAGGCGAAGTTTATTCCTGGAGCGCGCAGCCAAGGCCAACAGAGTAATCAGCAGCAGTTCAGCTCCAATAGCAGAGAAAAGGGATTTTCACATGCATGGGCATAAAGACTGCACCCCCAGCAAACAGCAACATCACAACAAAGCTCGCCTGACTCTTGATTGGCCCTGAAACCTCATGTGAATGTCAACACTGTAGTGCTGCCATCATCATCATCACCATCATCATAATCATCATCATCACTGTCATCATTGTCATTACACTTAAAAAATAAACTAGAATTACCGCCTCACGGTTTAATGTCTCCACCAAACAGGCAAGTTGCTGTTTACATCCATGTCTGTCCAGACTCATATATGTGGTGAAGACTTTGTGGCAAAGAGTAAATTAACACTGTATTGATATGTGTGTAATTTTCAGTGAGAAACATGTTGTCTGCACTGAGAAACAATTTTTACAGGAGTGCAGAGGACTGATAGAGAACTGAATATTATTATATCAGAATGTAGTTGACCTTTGACCTTTTGAATTCAATCACTTCATCATTTTATCCAATTAGATATTTGTGTGTAATTTTGGCGTAATTAGCTTACGAATCCTTGAGTTAAGACCAAAAAAAAGTGTTGACCTTTTCAAATTTAATAAGTTTATATTTGAGTCAAAGTGGTCATTTGTACCAAGTTTAAATCTTGTAAATATTCTTGAGACATCATGTTCACAAGAATGGGATGACCTGAAAATTGAAGGCCTCTGGCCATGGCTGTCGAACGGCTGCAGAAATGTGGATTAAAGGATAAACAGACCAGAATTTGGAGGTCAAAGGTCAAGGTCACTGTCACTGTGACCTCACAAAACATGTTTTTGTCCACAACCCAATAACTCACATGGTCATTTGAGCCAAATTTGAGGAAATTTGGTAAAGGCGTTCTTGAGATATTGCGTTCACAAGAATGGGATAGACAGATGGACAACTTGAAAACATAATGCCTCCGGCAACGGCTGCAGCGAGGAGGCATAGAAAGCTGTATTCAAGCTGCCTTAATATTTTAAGCTAACTGAATTTGAAAAGACAAGTTGGGGTAAGTTTGTAATGATTCAAAACAAACTTTTCTGGTCAAATATACTTGATATTAATTCAGTTGTACTTCAGAAAATATGTTCAATAAGCTTAAGATATTAAGCTGAACCAACAGCTCTTGAATCATACAGAAAAAAGCATTGCATCCTTTTACACTTTCTTAATTTGAAAAGTCAGTTCTTCATTTCACACAAACAACTTGGAGCTGCAGCTGCTCCGGTTGGAGCTACTTTGTTCCAGCATCGCCGAGGCCAGGATGTGAATGGCCTTCTGAATTTATTAAATGCATTCATAAATTAAGTGTAAGGGAGTAGATCATGTTTCTTTGGACACGTAACTTAATGAGTTGATTCAACTAATCATTTTAAGTTAAAATGCTTAAAGTTTGAAGACATTTTAAGGTTAATTGACTTGAATAAACAAAACATATATTTATGTTAGGTTGATGAGAAAAGATTGATGTATATGCCCTTTTTAGTTAAAATCAACAACGCTGTTTCAGAAGCATTTAGAGGAGGAATAATTCTAGTCGTCACATGTTCCTTGTAGCTCCGATTGATAACATCTACACTGGTTGTGTTTCTCCTCTTTCACACATCATAAACCCTATATGTGCATCAATTACTTGCCTCCAAATCGAGTTAGAAGTGATTAGAGGGTTCTTTGTGCGAGGGCGGAGGGAGGAAAGCGGGCCTAGTTGGGTTTAATTAGCTGCTTGTGAGGCGCACTTCCTCACTGCACTTCTTCCTGTGTGAAGGAGATTACTGAAGAGCCTTCTGCAGATGCTAATGTATGTGGAGTGCAGCGAGCAATAATCATCACGCACCCCGTGTTTAATTAGCACAACTATGACACCAGAGATGAACAACGTGCCCGGGAGGAAGCTGCTGAGGAAAAAGCCTGCGGATGATTGGCAGAAGGTGTTCCTGCAAGAGTTTGACCAAAAGAGGAAGACAAAGAGTTGAGGCTTTCAAAAAAAAGTAGGAAACGGGGCCCATGAAAGGGGTCTTACTTTTCCCAAATGAAGTCTAATTTGCTCACTCAAACAGCAGCTGACAGATGGGTTCAGGATTGGACATTGCAGTTACTGCATTTTAAATGGGGCCTGTGTGAAGAAACAGTATTTTTCTGAGAAACTTAAACAAACAGTCTCAACTTTTGCAGCACCTTTCTCAATTAATTGAGAGAACAGTCAGAAAATAAAACTGCCATCTGGCTGAAACTTCATCAGCCAATTAAGAAAGTAATATTTACCAGCAACTGAACAGAAAACTGTAAATAACTTGTTCCATGACACTGAAGCCAATTTAGAATCTGCGCTGACAGACCAGCAGCCACAGCTCTGCGCGCTCCAGACCTTCTGAGCTGCCTTTTCCGAATTCTGCCTCCAATTATCCACCATCATGTTTCCTTGTAGTTGCTATGTGGGAATAATTCCCAGCACCGACTTAAGGGTTTCTCCACACACCTGTCTGATTGCACAGACCAGCAGATTGGGACCCTACACATCGCTATTTCAATCCCCCCTCCCTCTGCCTTAATGAGCTGCTGGAGTTCCACACTAATTTGTGTCAGTAAACATATCAAGTTTGCAGCCGGCCATGACAGGCAAAATGAAACTCAATGGGCCAATCGACACCCGGTGTGGGAGAGAGAGAGAGTGAGGGAACTCCTGACAAGATCTGGATATACGCCGGTAATTAGAGGACGTGTTCAGAATGGAACCAACATGTTCCATTACCTTCCACTTTCCATTGCTTTATTTTTCTTCAACCTCGTCCTCAGCTGTGATGCCCTTTCCTATGCAAAATAGCCACGTGAATTATTCACCATGGCCCACTCATGACCATGTTTCGCAGTATCTGGTCCCTCATTAGACGATCAATGTCAGTAGAATAAAAAATGGAACAGAATTTAGAATGAAGAGAATCTTTTTCCGCTCTTTTTTTTCCTGTCTGTTGATTGATGTGCCCTCACAGGAGCAGTGTGCTGTCTGGCAGGAAAGGGGTGAGGCTTAAAATCATCACAAGTCACAAGTAACAGTCACAAGTAACATCAGGATTCCTGGATAGCAACATGTTCTGATTCTCAGTGACAGTCTACACCGTCCTGTGTAAATGACTAATAGACATGTTTGAAATTAAATTAGGCCGGTGCCAGAAAATGTCTAACAGTGAGGTTGATGACTGGATTCATTTAATTAAATTTGTTCTAAATTGTAAGTAATATTGAGATGCATGCCGACAGGAGTGAACTATTTGAAAATACCACTTTTTTAAACCAACAAACTTGAGTCAAGTGTGACCTACACAAGACCATGACTTTGAAGGATTGAGACCAGGTCAAAACCAAGTGTTGTCACATCTCTAGCTCTCTAACCCAACTAAGGAGGCTGTGCCACAATCTGTAGAGTTAAAGCTAACATTGATGTTGTAGCTTTAAGTGGTCTGTCCAAGCCCCCAAGGGGCACCGGGCTTTGAAGCCAATTTGACAAAGTGGCCAAACGACCACATCACATCACGCTTTACGGCCCCAAAAGACTTTTCCCCCATAAACTAACATTGTGAAAGATGCAGCTTTAAAATGCATGATACATTTGTTTGAGTGTCACAACCCCAACGAAATGACTCTTTTCAATATCAGGATTTGATCCAATGGGTCTGATAACATTTGGAAAGTCTAGAAGAGTAGCACCATTAAAAGATTTTATCCCCATTTAAGTTAGCGAAGGGCTAAATCAGAAGTTAGCCACTTGGCTGAAGGAAGTCTTTGATGCGCTTGTTCTATGGGAGGCACAACACAGAAGCATTTTCAGAACATCATATACAGAAATTGGCTTCATGCACCACTGAGCAGCTCTCATAGGAATGATTGGATGCACTTTATACAACCATGAGCTTGTCTTGTCATTGTTTATCTCAAACAAAAACATAGTGTTAGCTAGCTAGCTTTGCTAACATAACTTAAACTTAGCGTAGGTCTTTATGTTTCCTTTCAAAGTGTCGTTTGGTTGCTTTTTTTGCAGATGAACTGGTTTAGGTAGTCAAATTTCACGACAGAAGACTAGGTAATTATAATTGTTAACAGTAATGATGTTAAAGACATAAATCAGATAATACACAGCCAATTTAGTAATATCCCCACAGATGTGGTCTTGAATGGTCTTGAAATAAAATTCGAGTCCAAGACAAGACCAAGTAAAGATGCAGTTGATTCTGAGACAAGACCTTCAAAAAGTGTTCTTGAGACTGGTCTCGAGCCCAAGACAAGATTTTGAGTCGAGTACAACAACACTACAGCACGGTTACTGAAAATAGCGCTCAAGCTGCACAACATGAGACATAAATAGCATCATAACTCAACATACTTTTTTAGGTTCCACACCAGCTTGAATTACCAGACACCTGTCCTTTTCCCCCTAACCTGTGCTCATTACAGTTCTCACACTATGCTCTCTGTCTGGTCATGCTGGTTTTGGCACTGGGACATGAACAGGTAAACCATCCCCATGATCCTTCCTCGTGTTCTCATCACCGCTACGTCTTTGCCACCTACCAGGTGTGGCGTGCGGGGCAGATGGAGGCGCAGCATCTAACCCATCCAGCAGATCCACCATCATCTTGATGCTATAAATGTACCTTAGCGGATGCCGTCATGTGCAATCTCCTGCCAGCTCACTCCCCGCTCTCCTCATATGCTTGTACCAGACCTCCGGGCTTGTTTCGTCTTCGCTCCTGTGCTGCTTTAACCTTCTGTCTCTGTCTATTTGAGTCTCGTCCAAGAAGCTGAGTCTTGGTTTTTTGTGAGTAGAGCTCCACAGTCCCCGACCGCCCGCTGTCTGTGGTGTATCAAAGTCGGGACCTCCTCCCACGTCTGCTGCTACACCCTGTGGGCTGTTACACGGGTCACGGGTGTCACATCCTCGGTGTAATCGCTCTTCCTCCATCTCTCCGCTTTTTTCTTCTCTGTTCACTTGACTGCATTCTTTGTCCCTCAACATTGTCTCTATCTCTGCAGCATCTCCACTCATATCTCACTGCAGTGTCTTCACAGAAACAACTTTAACTGTTGTCTGTTGCAGTAAACTCACAGCACTCTTTGCCTCATCTTTGTTACTTCCTAACACCTGACCATGTCCAACACCCAAATAACGACATTTGAAAGGAGTGATCCATCGCATCCACTGCTGACAGGGATTTGTGGAATAAACATTACCATGCTGCCCACTCTACGTGACCGTGCATGTGTGTTTTTGTACGTAGGAGTGTGTGCAGGCGTCAGTTACAAGCGTGACATATCATCACTGATGGGTCTCGAGGAGACTTACATTAGCTATGCAACCTGGCATTCACATCTCAAATAATCATCTTAAAAATGGAGCAGGGCACACAGAATGTGACGACTACAGAGAGCAATCAAGACACCCGCTGACTTCCCCTTCCTCCACCCACCCCCACCACCCCCCTCGATGCTAATCAGTGTGGGTGCTGCTGGCTGTCTGCTAGACATGATCTGATTTTGAGACAGAAAAGCTGTTAGCCTGCAAAAGACAAGCAGAGCAGCCAACACAATAAGCTGTAATCAGAGGTGGCATGGTGGTCCACTGATGTTTTTCTAAACGGTCTGTGAGCAAGAGAAGCTCATCCCTCATCATCAACTGTGACAGTGTTCACCTTTGACTTCTCTGAGAGAGATCTCTTTGTGCTCTTGAAGGCACTCTATAGACAGTAATAGTTTCATTTTGTCATGCCCTGGGTTGTTCTGTCTGCATTTAGCTACCTGCCTGCAAGAGAGGCCATGATAAAGGTTGCCTGGACCTTAAAGGACCAGTGTGAAGGATTTATAGTGGCATCTAGTGGTGAATGTGCAGATTGCAAACACCTTGTCTCATCTTCCTGTTCCAGGCCTTTAGGGGAGCCTATGGCGGCTCTGAAATTTATGAAAACATGAAACATGAAAGGCTGTATCCAGAGCCGGTGTTTGGTTTCTCTGTTCTGGGCTACTGTAGCAACATGGAAATGCAGCAACATGGCAACACAGTTCTTATTTCAGATCATTATAGCCTGCACTAACATAAAGATATGAATTCCATTTCTGCCATATTCTGCAAATAAATCCCTGTAAACATCACACAACAGGCCTTTAACTCCTCCAGGAGATCAGGCATGCTGACATTTTCTGTGATGTTCTGTTTTATTTCGGCAGATCATGACTTTATGGAAGTAAATGGACCGCATTTTAAAGTCTTTAATTTTGAGCTAAAATTATTAGGCAATCTATTAATTTTGAAAAGTAACTCTGATTCCTTGAGTATTTGCTATTTTCACAAGTTGCTGTTTTTCTACATCTTATGTGATAGAAAGCTGAACATCCTTGAGTTTGGACTTTGGGGTTTTGCGATGTATTGTTATTGACGGTAATTTAAAGAATGAAATATTGATATCATGTTTGAAATAGATATATGATAATATTGTGTAAATAATCCAGGACTTCTTAAACATACTGTATGCTCATGTATGTATGTTTAATAATCATGTAGTGAAAATCTTAACAGCCAGTTTGGACTGTTAGTCCAAACAAACAAGACATTTGTTGTCATCGAGGTCTAGGAGAATGTAATGGACACCATTAACTATTTTCTGACAACTGACAGACCAAACAATTCAATGACTGATCGAGACATGAAACGCAGATAAATTGATAATGAATAAAACTTATCTGTAGCTCTATGAGCTCATTCACCATGATACTGCATATTAAATCACGGGTTTAAATGTTTTTTTTCCCCCTCCCGAAACCTGCACCAGCAGGTAGATGCCAGATGGAAATTTTACTACCTATCTGGTCTCCCGGTTAATTAGGAGATTTGTGTTGCAGCCCAACATCATGATGAGACTGGGACTGCATAACAAGCATGTTTAGAGCGTGTTTTCCATGAAATGATATACATTTGAAGCTCCTCTTCCACACAGTTTGTCCTATATTGTCTCAGAAAATGTATTATGGCATCGTAAATTGGCAAAACGTGGAGCCTTCGCTCTTAAAAATTCAGTTCAAACAAAATTCAGTTAAAAGATATTTTAATTAAAGTTTCCATTCTTGTTTCAAGTCTCTAATGTCGTATGCTTCATGCAATACCTGGAAAAAGATTGTATGGAATAAGTCAAAGAACAAAACCAACATTTGAAATGTAATAAATTTGACCTGAAATTTTCTGCCAGTACTTTAACATTGAATCTGTTTAAGCAGAGTTTTTTGGTGATCACATAATTTTAAATTTAAGCCCAGTCTTTGAAAGACATGTAATAAATTCTGTATGGTTCACCCTAAAAATAAAGACCCTCACATCACCATAAAATCAGACAAGTTCAGTGACACACAGCAGTTTTAATCTATGCTAAAAACAACAATGTTCCACAACACAGCTCTCATCCCTGGAGGGTTTCTAACCCTTCCTGCCAATGGCTGGAGGTGACCTCGGTACATGTTGGTACACATAATTACCATTTCCCTACAGGGGAACCGGTGATCAATGAGGGAGTGACCTTCCCCTCCGTATGCACCTCCTTCAAAGTCAGATAATAAATTGGTTCATCTCACCTCCCCTACCGTCTGTGTTATTTAGAGGGCTATCTGAGGGAGTCCATTACATTTTTTATGGAAAGGAGGTTCATTCAATTTGCTGGCGACCCAATAAGAAGTTCTGTATGGATGCACGGCGAGGGGCTCAAGGGCAAGTGAATTATTCCATTATCTTTAATGTGTGGGAAGGCAAAAGACATCAAGGTCCTGAGGGGATTTATTTAGCTGCGTAACCTTTGTTCCTCGAGGAAACAATGAGAGTAAATAAAGTCTCCAACAGGCTCCCTCATATTTTTTCCAACAATGCATTCCCCTTTAAATAAGTCTGATTGTAGTTTATTTTTAATGCAGAAAAAAATGTTACTCAGACTACATTTTTTCATTATTCATTATTATCAATAATTCATTTATTTTACACCCTGTAAACCAAATTAGTCACTTATTTTATAGCCACTATTGACGCAACTTTGGTTTTATAATCTACTTTTAGGTTGGTGTTGACTTTATGCTGAAAATAAATGCCTGATGTAACTTTCATCCAGACATGCAAATGTGCACTAAACTGACACGACATTTAATTGAAAAGCATCACAGTCACATGGCTTGAAATGATGGGCTTAATTAAAGAGTCTTCTTATATTTGGTTTAAACCTTATTAAAGGATAATCTCTCTCAAAGTCAAAGGTGGTGTTTAAAGGATTCATCATGCAGTGGAGTCAGGCTGCATGGACTCTACTGTATTAATGTGGATATAACAAGAACTGCGAAGCGACATGCACATATGGTCTAGTATTGTTGCTTATTACTTGTAGTTTGTTTAAAACCCAAATGAATGTAGTTTGTAGGGTTCACAGCTGTCTGGTCATTACAACATGATCATCATAGAGCTAACTTCACTCACTGTGCAAAGGTTTTATAATTAAAACTGGGCCTAAATATAAATCAACTGATTAAACATCTATCCATGAACATGACCATACTGTTAGAAACAGCTGCTTTTGGACATTTGTTGCATTTTCTATGCAGAATAGCATCTCTGCTCTTTTTCCCCCCACATGCTTTACTTTATAAAACTTTTAGGACTTTTGCTTTGTTTTAGGCCAGATGTCTGCCAGATGTCTCCCTTTGTAATAAAACACTGTGGGAAATTTTACACAACTGGTCAGGTGAAGGTGAGAAATACACTGTATGTGATTAAGGAAGGAGCTTTAAAGGAATGTTTCAAATTTTGCAGAGAGTCAGATGAGAAGATCGGTAGGTTTAGTCCCAAAAACTACTTGGGTAGGTTTAGAATAAGACCGTGGTTTGGTGTTAGAATAAGTACATAAATCACGTGATGACCCGTGACTTAGTATTTGACAAGTTGGGGATTGTAACGGGCTGGAGAAACAGCTAGCCTTGCTCTCTCCAAAGGTAACAAAATCTGCCTCCCCGCAACTCTAAAGTTAAGAAATTAGTACACTCCATACATACATACAGCATTTGTGTATGTTCAGTTCGGCCAAAGAACTTATAACTTTTCTCTGTCAGGAACAAAGGAATAAGAATGGTGGACATGGACCAGACAACAAAACATCACGTTTAAACATGAGAGGTTGCTGCTCGTTTCTCATTTTCTATCACCAGTTAGTGTTGGTTTCTTTCAGCCACGACCACAATTGCTCTCCAACTGTAACCATAAGTGGTTATTATAACCAAACTGTCCTCTTAAAGCCCCATTACATAACTATTATACCTTAAAGTAACAGCTTCAAAATCATTTTGGAGGAGAGTGGTGCTGGTGTCATGCCAAAAGAAGATCCAGGTGAGCATAAACATACCATGCGTATACAGCTGTCCATATTTATGACAGTGGTCTATAAGTGAATTGCACTCTGAAAGAGTAATTATAACCAAACCAGAAAGTTTCCCTAATCTGAACTAAACCCTAACCCTGATCTTTTCTGAAACTTATTTTTGTGCCCAAGTCTAATCAAACCTTTGTTGGTTTTGGAAGGCAAAGACAAATACAGTCAACCTGCTGACAGAGGTGTCAGATCACAAAACTCCTCAATGTGTCATTCTCTGGGCAATGATTTCTGGAGTCTTGTCACCACTGCTTGTGGCCAGGAAATAGTCCCCTTACCTTCTCATCTCAAAGCAAGAAAGAACTATTGTTTTAATATCTAGTTACCATTATTCTGTTGTTCTTACCTCCAGCCTCTTTAGGTTACTGAAATGCAGGGACAAACTCTACAAAATGAGTAAGATTACAGAAATAAAAATATAAAGACAATTCTTTGTATTTTCCTCAGACATCTGTTCATGCAGTGTTTCTAAATTTCTAATGCAATAATTTTGAAGGTTAACAGATTGCATCAATGCAAAAGGACATGTGTAGGCACAGCGAATATATTGAATTCTGATCTATTTTGAGAGCTCTACGAAAAGCATCACTGCCTCATAACATAGGTAAACAGGCGTAATATTATAAATTGCATATTTCATATCTTTATCCAGTGTGCAGGACGTATTGGGAAATAAGATATGTTAAAAAATAATCCCTGAAGGCATGTATGAGGCATCTGGCGCAAAGCCTGTCAGCTGCTTTAAACACTGTCAGCGTGTTGACAGCATGTTTTTTGTCATTTGGCTGGCAAACGCAGCTACTCTGAGTGAACAGAAGAGCAGCAGAGCCTGAGAAGTGTGTATAGGTGTAAACTCACGCTTTTGTCACAGAAATCCTATAAGCCCATTTTCCAGAGAGGAAATAATAGCGAGGGAAGGGCGAGGTAAAAGTGACTCAGGAATGGGGAGTCCACTCTGCGTTCTCAAGGGAACTAGAGGAGACAGAGTTTAAAAGAAGGTGAGTCTGATCCTGCAGTGTTTTGAGCGGAAGCAGATTATGAAAAAACAGAGGAGGCCTGATGAAAAGTGACTTAAGCCTTATTCACATGGGGCCACTATAGCACAATATGTTGGGAACTGCTTGCAATTAATGTACAACCCTGTCAACTTCTGCATCCCTGACTACAAAAATCTAAATATGTAAGTTGTGACTTTCGTAGCGAAAAAGAGGTGCCTGATTTGTGCTGTTGTCTAAAAATACTTTTGCACTTTGTCACAACGAACAAAGTCAAATGTTTGTCAGTAACAACTGAGAAATTTGTCAAAATGTCAGACTTGTCTTGCTTTGTTTACTGTAAAACCCCACTTTAATCTCCTTTTGTCGCTAAATCCTTGGACCCGCAGTTTATTGTTTGACCCCCCGATCTCATCCACAGCAAAGTTAAAACCACCCGCTCCCACAAGATTTGCACTGGATCCCAATCCCAATGTAGTCCTCATGTTCTTACGCCACACATGAACATATTTCGAACCAAAGCTTGCATATTTAAATTTATTAGTAATATGAACCTCTGTTTTGTTTTGTTTCTCTGAAGGTTAGCAGGTTGGCAGGCTGATCAGTCTATGATGAGAAAGCACAGAGAACTGACTTATTTGGACATCTGAAAAGACACAATTTTTTATTCTAGCGCCAGTTTCAATTTCAGTGAAACATTGGGTAGAGGGATGTGCTGCTCTAATGAGGTTTCCGACAGTATGATCTCACTGTCATGCCCTCTTGTTAAAACCCTGTTATAAACCAGCTGAATGTTTACATTGTGAAGAAATTGTGTTTATCCAGGATATATCTTGCTCTTAACAAGGTTTCTCTAATCCCTTCTTACTCCAATTAAGCCTATCAAAAATGGGTCTCTCAATGGCTTATTATTTAAGTTACTCAAGTGTCTGCACAATAAACAGCTGTTTCCACCTCTGCCTCCATTTTTCATGATCATATAGACAAATTACATAATAAAGGGCTGGATGATATGGACAAAAACTAAAAAATCTTGATATTTTTAAGCAAATACCTCAATATCTGTATTGCAACAATATTGTAGAGATGACTATTGGTTTCGCAAACTCGTGAATTTTTGCCAAATAATCACAGTAATGTAATGACTAAGGCAAATAATAGAACAGCTAGAACAGTCTGATGCTTTCAGAGAATAACATCACTGTGCTGTAATGCAACCTTTAAAACAAGGAAAAAATCATTCATGTCACGAAATTGATATATCAATATATTGCCCATTCCTAAATGTACGCTTTGTGTTCCCAATGTACACTGTCAAGGAATTGTTTTGCAAATAGGCTATGTTTAGTATGAACATTTTCAACTCAAGAGATATGGTTTAAAGTATTGTTCATTTTAAACAGAGAAAAATACTGCAGATTTGATTCGCAGTGGATTAACATTAATGGTGAAACCTCTGTCTTTCTTCAGAACATTCAGAAATGTGCTCTCAAACCTTAACTTTTCAAATTATAGACCTGGTTGATTTGCACCAAGTTAAAATCACCATAAATCTTTGAAAATGTTGCAAAACCATCCTGAGAAATATCGGTCCGCTGGGAATGGGGAACGGGGCTTTAGGCCAGGATTAGAGCTGATAGCACACGCGGCCGTCCACAATGATGACCTGAGGGCTAAGACGGTACGTTGCTAACTGGCTTTTAGACTTGACTCCTCCAATTTAAGCGTACCCTAACCTTGGCGGCTGTCAGTCAGGCTGGAGGACTGTCCTCTCGCCTCAGAGTTTATGAGAAAAGATAGAGTGTGTGTGAGATTATTCCTCCTTTCCAATACTATATTAGCCCCTAATCTCCTGCCTCTCTCGGCCCATTCTCAACAGGATGAGGTGTCGTTAAGGGCAGCGACAGATGGAGAGAGGGATGTGGAGGACTTTGCTGGAGAAGGAGTAAATATGTCAATCACTCCAAGTGCTGAGAGGTTTTCTTGAAGAGGAGGAAAGGAAAGTCAACAAGCCAACTCTCTTCCTCTTCAACATCTCTGCATCCAAAGATTTTAGACCTATTACCACAAGCAGAATACATGTCTGCTGGAAAGTTTAAATAAAATATTCACTCTTTCAAAGTAGACTTAAACTTGAAATAATATGTTCTTTATTAGACAGTATTAGAACTTTTATGAAACCCTTATTAGACTTCATTAGAGGGAAATTACAACAACAGAACTGTACTGGAAAGTAAAGTGTATTATTTCCCACCCAACACATTTTAGTTTACAGTACATTTCTTCTGTAATGTGTCCCTCATTACCCTGTAATTAAGTGTACTGTTAGGTGTATGTTGTCTAATTAAAGTATAATGAAGGGCATTAGGGTATAGCGGTGTTTGTTTACTGACCAATAAAGAACATAATATTTCTAGTTTTTGTCTAATTTGATACAAAGTACAGGTTGTTACATCTTATTAGTGTAATGTGAAACCAAAGTGTGGCCAAACGTTTCCTTATCAGCACACACACACCCAGTGTTTTTGATTCCTGTGCACCACCTGTATTTCAAAAGTGCTGCATTTCAAAAGCAGTTTTCATCAGGTTGAATAATGAGAGGCAAATGTGCAGAAAATCAAGGCCTAAGATAAGTGGATTAAAAATAGACTCTATTCTGCTCTTTGACTTTGACGTTGATATCTCAGTGCGTTAAGTTTTCCCTTTGGCCATCATGAGAGGGATTATGCCACCAGTCAAGATCTATTTGTTTACGCAAATCATCACTTGATAGGCCGAACCCTCCCCCTCCCCCAACCTTGACTGAATATATCAAATAAGATGAGGGCGTCCTGCAGTCAAATCGTAGCCGGCAGCTCGATGTCCATCACAACATATAATGCACAGTGCTGTATTCTGCTGCAGTAAGCTCTGAAATAATATTCAAATATAGACAATGTAGGTTAATGTGGAAGTTGATTAGATCAGGCAGACGTTCTGCAACTCCAGTCTATGAGGCATCATGATTATTGCAAACACAGTTCAGATTCTTTCTATTTTAAACCTTTGGATTCTTCGCCAAAGGTTCCCTCAGTGCAAAGCAAGAAAGGCAAAATCAAAAAGCCAAACTTCTAGCGTAGCCTTAATAATTTAGCAGCCTTCCACAGAACTAGGAACTCATTTAGATGAGGACAAAAGGCACTCGTGCATCGCCCTGGCCGGATCAAAGGCAAATCATTAACTCTGAGCCTCCTGTTGTAGTCAGATCTGGTGTTTTATTGCAACTAGATTTCCTTAAACTGTCTTCGGAGTCAAAGAGAGTGCTGAGACAAAGCAATTCTATTTCTCCTACAAGGGCACAGCCGAGCCCAAGTTTAAATTGAATGCCCCAAAATAACCGTTTAATTATGTGGCTATCGGAGAGGCTTTCATGTTTTCCAAATGAATCAGGGCGAGTGCGATAACCAATTCTTTCATCGATGCAAAACTGAAATGAAAAGTGATAGGAAGCCACTGAAATGAACTCATATGCCAGAGACATTAATTATATTTCTTATAATTAGACAGAATATCCCCAGATCACCCCGATCCCTGCCAGATAAATTTAATTAGTGGACAAATTCAACAGCACATGCAGTGTCCATATCTTTATAACGCAGTCCTTCTAAGGCTGGTAGACGTCTTAGTTTTACTGTCAAGGTACGGTCAAAGACAAATTTCTATCACAGCGGGAAATGAAGCCGTGTTTTATAACTGCTCCAACCAAATGTTGTAATGACTAATTCTTTTTGAAGGACTTTTTTTAACTGAGGGGTTTCATCTGAAACTCCGGAGCAAAAGCGGCATTTCACAGACACGTGTATGACTCCATGTGATCATTACATGCTAACAACCCTAAAATGTTTTAATATTTATTCACAGCACTCATACATGCCCGGTGACTTGTACTGTGCTTGTCAGAGCAAATCTGTCATTGAGTGAATGAGTTTGTGATTCATTTCATGAGCGCTGCCTATAGCAAATGAATTACTGGCACTGAATATATAACAGATCACCTCTCCATGATGAGCAATAAGGCTGACTTTGAAAAGTTAATTAAACCTGGATTGTGGAGGACTTGCTTCGTGATGGCACAAAACTTAATCGATTTGTTGATTATTTATGGATTTACATGACAAACAAGACAACAAGTTACAGTAAATTAAGAGCAAATGTTTCCAGTGTGGTCTCAACATGCTGAAAGGGTCATTTATACCTTAACCAGACTAACAAAGTCACAGCATTGCTTTGAGCTATATGCTAGTGCAAGCACCATGCTGATAGTAATGTGCACATTCACACTTCACAAGAGCTACCTCAAAGTTCAGTTCAGATTAAAATAAACTAGTTTACTGCCATACTTCACAATTTTGAATTTTGAACTAAGTCCTTCGTCCCCAAAATGAACTAGTTAAGGTTCTTTGCATTTTTTTTAAAATTTAAAATGAAATAGAACCTCCTCCTATCAGAGAAGCCTGAGTCTATATAATGACATTTATAATTAATGCGCAATATTCATGATTTTTGTATTAATTTGAATGACCAGGATCACTTCTGTCTATCAATTTACAAAAATTTTGGACATTTTACACTAGAGCAGAAAGCAGACTTGAACACCAACATACTGCTAAAATTTCCAGCTGGGAACTCAGAATTACGACTTTCCAGTTCAAACAGAACGCACCATAAAGCATGAGATCTGCACAGCATGCATAACATGGGGTCTATCTGTCTGTTTGATGCTGAGAATCCGGTCTGCAGGGCAGTCTAAGAACTTCATGCTGCATGATAAAATAAAGTTTTTATATCATGTTGACACCTCGGTACAAATTCATTTTGCACATTCTCTCTGTGCTGTGAGTCTGCATCACACTTATATCAGCTGACAACGTGCGCTTCGTTACCTCTCTCAGGAGCGAACAACACTCACGTTTGTCAGTTGCAGACTGTTTTGTTTAATTTGACAAAAATATGAGAACCTTGAGTGAACGTCACTCTTTTAGCGTGTTCATGCACTACACTGCACAATGATTATGGAGAACTATGATTATTATACTGCATGCTAACATTTGCTGATTGGCACAAAACACAAACCATAGCTGAGTCTAATGGGAACACATTTAGTTCTGCAGGTATTAGGCCTCGTCATAAACCTGCTGGACAAATTAAATATTTAACCTGATGATGTGCAGGAGAACCCTGAGAGGACCATCAGTGTGCACAGACTTACATGTCAGTCCTTTCATTAATTTTCAAGACACTTCGCCCATGATCACAAATGTGCACCTCATGATGGCACTACAAGTAAAGTATGATGATGACTGAAGCCATTTGGATTCATTGTCTGGACACAAGTAATGTCTGTCCAAGATTTCAAAGTAATTGCCATCACCATTATCATCCATAGATCCAAGCTGCTAGCATGGCCAAACTTATCTTTCTACTAACTTTTACTGAGTAAAAACAAGAACTCATATCAACATTAAATACAACATTAACATAAATTGTATTCATACAAGCTGTCTTTCATTAATACTTCAGACTACTCAAATCCTCAAACTACTCAAAAAAAAAGAACTGCTCATCAAACGAATGACTCAGCAATGACGTTGCTAAACTGCATCTGCAAAGTCATTTCAGCATCAACAGCCACTGAATCGCTTACACGGACCACATTTAACATATGTCTAATGACTGAGGCATTCACAGGGCTGTTGCTAAACTTAATTAAGGGGAGAAATGATCCATTTCCAGAAACCAAAGCAACAGAAACACCAATCTTGTGGTGTTTGGGCAGTTTGCTGATGTCATGTAAAAATGATAACTTTCTTTAATGATTTTCTGCCATATGCAAAAATCAAATTGCATCATAGACCTATACTTTGCTGAAGTCATTATAATTTGAGATATCATCCACTAATCGATGACAAAGAGAAACAAATGTTATGTTATATGGGCCAAGAAATCACACAAAAAAAACAAAACAAAAAACAAACTGTACCATCAAATAGTCTAAAAGAGGATCATATCCCATCTCCTCTTCATGTGACTTGACCTGACAGAACAGGAGATTTCTACTCCACTTCCCAGCATGTCTCTCTCACCCGGGGAACAGCGACAAACCTGTCAGCTCCATTTGTCCTAATCAGTTCTCAGTGGGACATGCCGGCCACTGGAACGTCACTGAGAATAAGACTCACACTTGGAAGTAGCACACTAGGAGGATGAGCCTTTGAACAACAGTCCGCACCCTCGGCACAGCTCTCTACCTGCCGCACTGTCACTCTTTGACCTTGATGTTGACCCTGACATGGAGGCATCTTGCACTGCTCAGAAGCAGCTTGTTGCCTGGCATACCTGATCTATGTTCATCTGCTGTGGCATTAGGGAGTGTATGCCTCTGAAATTAGACTGGAAGCTCTGTAAGGCAGCTGTGCACATTGGTGATAAATGGCAACTGGAGCCAAAAAAGCTGGAATCCAAACTTAAATTTCGGGTAATTGTGCTTAGGCAAACTGCATCTGTGACTTCAAAAGTCAAAATGTTGAAAATAAAGTTGAACTTGAATGCAAAAAAAGCTATTAATGAACTACACCACCACTGAGTGACTAGTGTTTGATGTGACAACCTCTGTAGGTTCATTTATTCACGAGTGATGTATTTACTGACATATTTTATGTTGGAAAACAAAACGTGAAAATCTCTTGAGCTTGTGTAAACCACAGACCTTATTTGAGACATTGAGCCAAAAACCTGTTCAAAAAGCTCTCTGACTTCCAAGACGAGGGAACCAGAAGCGCGTATGTGCAAACTCGCTTTCGGGTTTCAGGACTCATTCCTGCACCACTCTATTCCATTTCAATACCAAGTCATTATTTTTCACATTGAGTGTAACAGAGCGTCTATCCAAAGAACAATATGCAATGTTGTAAATGTTTAAGTGATACCTTCAAGGCTCCGACATGTAGCAGAAGTAATCCAGCTCAAATTTGTGAGAATAAGCCAATGTATTTTCTGAACCAACAGACTGCACCAGAATAATTCGCACACCTCATCTCTGTGATATTACTAAACTGTGAAGGGTGCTTCACTGTCTGTGACACTGTGTGTCCTCACTACATTAAAATTTTCCCTAGAGCGGCTATAACTGCACTAATGACTAGCTGTTATATGCTGGGAGTGTCTTAAAATTGGGAGACACTGGTATTGATCAACAACCCTGTCAACCCCTCAGATATAATATAGTCATTTTACTGCTAAAAGGCAGTAAAAATTACATTAACGCTTTAAAAAAGCAGGCAGCAAAAATGAATTCTGGCCGATGGGTACATTTTAATGCTCATATGAGAAGGTAAAGCACAAGGCAAAAAGGATTCATTATTTATGACTGAATATTGAAAACAGGAATAATAACATAATGAGCTAAAGTGTTAGGACTACTTAACTGGAATCATAAGAGGTTTAGTTGCATAAATTCTTAATGTAGACATTTTGTGGCGGTTTGAAATGTTCCCTTTCACTGATTGGTTAAGGTCAAAGCAGCTAAAAAAACAACAACAATTTCAGACTCTTAACAAAGCCACTGTTCTCTGACGCAACTTCGCCAGAAAGTTTCTTCAGAGTCTTTCACCTGCCATGAACCTCAAAAGGCGTCATAGTTTGTGGAATCGCTTGTCATTGCATGACATTTCGTGTCGAGCAGAGGTGAGAATGGGGCGGAGGAAAGGAAGTAATGCAGCGGCCGGGCCAATTAATTCCTCCGCTCCCATCTCCGATTGCACTGGCGACATCAACACTGCCACAGTTTGCACCCTTAGCCCTGCATCGGTTATGCAAATGGTGGCAATTTCACATGAATGGCAGATCGTCTTCCTGAAATGAGGATGGGCAAGGAGCGAAAATGAAAAATGGAGGAGGAGGCTGAGACGTGGGAGCCAGTCAGCCTTGAAATGATTTAATTTAAGTGATGAGGAGTTGACTTTGATAAGTTTGCATTTTAATAATGAACACTATGACCGCTTCAGGAGTCCAGTTACAAAAATGCAGCGTACTTGGCAAAAAAGGGAAAAAAAAACAAGACCAACAAGGGCAACAGTCATTCACTGTAAGACAAAACTGAGACTGAAGCTCATCATCTGAGTGTCCTCGGTGTGTGTGTGTGTGTGTGTGTGTGTGTGTGTGTGTGTGTGTGGATCTTAAGTAAATAAGATGCTCCTGGGAGTTTTTTGACTCTGGAGTTAAATTTACTGCCAAGGGAAAAAAGGCCTCAGCCTATTATGTAGGATTTTTTCAGATTTTCCAATATACCAACTCTGGGGTGTGTATGCATATTTAATGAGGCCTTTGCCTCGGTGCGATTTTAGACGGAGAAAGATTTCAGCCTACTGTCATTATGAGTGATTGTGCTTCCTCGTGGCACATTCCAGTTGAATGTGGCAATAACTATCCGTCTATCCCCCAAAGCACCACTGATCTTATTACGATTATGACTTTTTCAGCCGCTCTATATTCAAAAACCTGTCGCATATCATTTACGTCGGGGCTCTTACAAACTCGAGTTCACCACACAGGAGTGTACGTTGATTATATGTATGAAGGTGTAAGTTACACTTCATACTATATGTCAAAGGCACAAACACAGCTGAAAATGACAAAACAGCTTGTATTCTACGGTGGTGGGAGAACGCAAGTAGACTTGCAGCAAATTAATTCAATTTAATGGAAATTCTGTATTCAGTGGATTTTCTCGCAGGGCGAAGTATATATATGTTTTAACTTCTGAACTACTTTGTATCTTAGATTCCCTTTTTCTCATTTACTTGTGTGATTTTTCTTTTATACATATTGCATGAGTATTGTTGGAGAGAGACTGAGAAAAGGAATTTAATTGCCAACGACTGCTTCGCTGTAGATGTTGTGCATTTGAAAAAAAGAACATTGAAACTAAAATGTGCAAATCTGTTGTCAGGGTCAGCTTTTGTGAACTTTGACATGCATCTCTGAGGGAACAGAGGGCTGGAGAGTCCAAAACAGAGGCAGCCATTCTAGACTATTAGCTGTGTTACACCATTTTTACACACAGTAACTCTGCTCTGCCTTATTATGATGTGCTCAACTAAAGAGCCATAATTTTCAGATAGTTTAGCGTCTTTATACGGGGGCTTCAACAGTATGAGATTTTCACTGTATAATAATCATCTCAGAAATATCACAGTATCTTATTATTATTGTTGTTGTTATTATCCTATATACCATGATACC
>JAJHUR010093325.1:0-16893 GCA_027495735.1 Lutjanus campechanus
TATCAGCCAGTCACACCCCGATCTGAGTACATCAGTGTTACAGTGTATTACTGCCACCTAATGTGTGAAGTGCTTGAAGTTGGTGTTGCTGGGAGGCATGTACAGTTATGTATTGGCTTGGCTCTCTAGCCTGTGGAAAAGCAAACCTGTTCTTAGATAGTTCGCTAGTTGAACCAACTGTGAACTGACACTAGCAACAGCACCAAACTAGCACTAGATTCTTGTCAGTCAAAAACCGGCTTCACACAGCAGAGCGCGCATTTCCCATTGCTCTATGTGACAAGCTGAGCAGAGTGCATTCCTCCTTGGCAAGTTAAGAAACCTGCTGCTGCTGCTTTATTGTCTGTGTGAATCAGAACATGATTCCACAGTTTATGTTGAGAGACGTGTGTTGGCCACTTATAACCCTACCACTTACAATAAACGACCCCATCTCTGCTTTTGGTGGCAATTCCATTGGTCACCCAGTGACCTGAGAAGCGCTGTGCGCACTGGGCTGATTGGGACCAGACTACCTGCCCTCTAATATTTTCCACCTCTTCTGACGCCATCATCAGGTGATTCATCACTGAGTGGAAATAGAACCCAAGCAGCCCGTCTGGGCTTGCGTCCAAAAGCTCCTTCCCGACTGTGTCTGAAAGGTGAAGAAGAAAGGTGCGGTATATCAATGAATGGCACTGGAATCCTTTAAAATCTCAGGATCAGAATGAATATTCAGCAAGCAGGAAATGCGGTTGAGTGACCAGTCTTGTTATGACCGATGAGAGCGGTCGGTGAGCCGAGCAGTCATCTGGTCTCCAGCAGAGGGTTGGACCAGCTGTAGTCCAACCACCATGTCGGTTTGTTTTCCCTCAAAAAACATCAGGTTCAGCTCCAGGGGAGGAACAGGAAGGAAGTGGTGCTCAGTAAAATCGTCCACCTTAGTGATGGAATCAAATGGAGGCAGACAACCTCAGTGTTTCGGGCTTCACCACCTCCAACTGCTCCTTCTTAATTGCTGAAAAGTAAGGCCATAAGGGGTCGTGTTTGGCTACATGGGCCTGGAGAAACTTAAGATTCATGTCATCTGGGGAGCCTTCTCAGTCTGAGGAAGTCAAGCACAGATTAGACATGCGTTCAGGCCAGCATGCTCCAGTCCCAGGGACAACTTCAGGCCCCAACACACGATCAGCAGTAAAAACGCTTTGCGCTGGCTGCCCCATTGTTTTCTATGGAGAAAACTGACTACGATCTCGCCAGTGAATGTAGCACTGTGCTTTGCCTCTCTGCTCCCTACCTCGTGGTGAGTCCGGGACAAAATTCTTATCATATGGAGGCCCGATTGGAGTGGACATGCAGGTTGAAATCCATGTTATTGCCTGTCTGGAACACTGGAAAAATGTGGACACGACTAGAGGACATTGTGGAAGTCTCATCAGTTGCTACCTGTTTCTGACCAAGGATGGGCCCATATAGTAAGTGGACATGGAATAAAAGTATTCGGTGCTGCGCGAGCGTGGGATAAATCCATTGGCTATAGCCTTTGAGGATGAAACCTATACAAAATAGAACACCTATGTGTTCAGTCACATCCACATCCATAGTCCAATCCCCACATCAGTGGGGACAAGACTATGGATGTGGATGTAGAGCAGCTATTTCAGATCCAGGTAGAAGGATTTAGCAACAATAAGCTGCTACAGGCATCATATTAGCTGTTACAGACAAATAGCAGAAAGCATTCAACAACAGGAAAAAGTGAAACAATGTGTTGCAAGGAGCAAGACGTGATATGTTTATTTTTAACACATATTCAGAAGACTATTTTCATACCCATTTACATAAAGTATTGGTTGTTTGTGGCTCCTGTGCCAGTTTCCCGGGAAGAGAGACTTAAAACTCCAAGTATGGTTAGGACTGATATGACAAACATGTCATCAACAAACTCGGCCAGTTGGAACTTTTCCAAATACCTTGTGGAGTAGTAAAAACAGGGTAGTACCTCTCTCTGGGCTTCAGACTTCAGGATGATAGTTTCCAAACCATTCTTTGTTGCTCTCAAACTTTCAATTTTGACTTGTCAAAGTAAACTTGGCAGGTTATCTCTGCTGTAAGAGTGGCGAGCTGTGGTGTACAGTCAAGTCTTTAAAAGTGGGAAGAATTCAGATTCACTGCTGGAAGAGTGAGGATTTCAGAATGACTATCCTACTATTTATTACAATCATTTTTTGCTTGTTTTTCTATGATTTTGCCTTTACCTTCCAGTTTCTTCCATTATGTTATTTAAATGTTAAGTGCTAAACAATTTGCCCTGGATACTGGCGTAAGGGGTACAGCGATATGGTAAATAATAAAGGTTCGTCTTCTGGGGACCATGAATGCGATAAAGAAATTCCATTACAATATGTATAATTAAATTGATTTGCTGATCTTATGTACGAAGTTGATGTTGTAGCCTGGGGGTGGTGCAAGAGGGAACTGAGCCAGTTCATCCTCAGAGGAGCATGAATTTCATCACTTCTGCCAGATATATTTTGACAACTTTATGCAAAAATGGGAAGTTTTGGCCTCATTAAAATGTGAGGCAACCCTGTACTTTAAGATAATAAGATTAATATGCAACTACAACTCAATGCCGTATCAGCGTAATGATTTATGGTGAGGTTTAAGTTGAACACAGTCACATTCAAAGTTGCATTTAATTTCCCTGGAACAGCTGAAGCATGATTAATGTTTTCATGGGTTATGCAGCTGAGCTCAAAACCCTTGCAAATGTTAGCAAGATGCTGGTCTTGGTTGCATAGTGGGAAACGTATGACCCAGCATTTTTTTAGCTTGACCCATTCTATAAAACCAAAAGTCAGGATAACTTGACCCGTCCCTGCTGCTTCAATTTGGAATATTCTGCTTTTGATCTTCCTGTTGTCTTTTTCTCAACTTTATTGGAAAGCAATAACACATCGCTGGAGTAAACCTTTAACTAAAAAGCACACCGGGCGTTCTCCTGAGAGCCCTTTTATATTAAGGTACAAAGAACCCTCGATGAAAGAGCTATTTCAACAGTCCTTGAAGAATTATTTCTTCCATAAAGGGTTCTTTGATGGAAAGGGTTTAGTCTTGCAAAGGATCCCTGACAAACACTGTTTTCAAAAAAGGGTTCTTTAGAAGCAAATGGTTCTGGGGGAGAACCTCACCCCATCAGGAGTATCACTGACAACTCTCCAGTAATATATATCTAAAGGTCCTATGTGTGTGTGTGTGTGTGTGTGTTAGATGTAAAAAAACAACAAAAAAAACATCACAGCATAAAAACTGAATTTCCGCAAGTTGGATTAATAAAGTGCTAAACTGATCAATTTAATTTACTAAATAAGAAGTAAAATCCTCGGCTGAGTTTGGGTAAACATGAAGAAGTCACATGTGTACATTCAACCACCCACTCCAGCCTCCCACCTAAGGTTTTCTGCAGCTGTGTATCACTGTCAAGCTACTTCTGCTTTAGCTGATGAGTAAACGTCTGTTTTTCTGCTGAGCGCAGTCTCACATTCATGTTGTGACTGTCAGCACCACTGCTATCTTCAAATCTGTTTTTCTTAACTGTTCAATGCAAAAACTGTCATTTCTGAGAACCGACACCTACGG
The DNA here is from genome assembly GCA_027495735.1 of Lutjanus campechanus. Classification (NCBI taxonomy): domain Eukaryota; kingdom Metazoa; phylum Chordata; class Actinopteri; order Lutjaniformes; family Lutjanidae; genus Lutjanus; species Lutjanus campechanus. The sequence continues at coordinate 3,622 of JAJHUR010093325.1, forward strand.
TACAAGGTGTTGACACAATTGGTACAATCAGGCGCCATCTTTCGCTGCAGACACAGTCCGTGGGCTGTGGTGGTTTTCCAGTGCAGATGGTGACATGATTTGTCATTTTTGACATTTTGAGTTTTGTTATTTAAGATTATAGGGGGTTATCAAAACCTTCTCTAGGACTTTTGTTGTGCATTATGTTGTCTGCTCAGTATTTGTTATATACAGTATGTCAAGATGCATCACTTCATAACCTTTTCAAAGTTAATATCATGTCTAATAACTGTAAATGCTGGAAAAAATGCAATGTTTACAATAGTATTTTTATATATACAGTATATTTTGTACACTTTGCAAAGGCATTGCATTAGTAATATGGTTGTAAAATGATTTTATATTAAAATAAACCATAATTATGTAACACTTGTCACTGACATCTTCATTGCAGTATTTTTTCATTAATAATATTTCTGTCAGTACAGGTTTTGGATAAAATATACTGCCTTATTCAAAAGGGAGCTGTCATACAAATCCACCCATTATTTAAAACTTTAACAGTTACAATGTTCATTCAGGCTCATATGTGCAAAAACTGTTGAATTAAAAATGCATTGCTGCTGGTACGTGACTTTTCTTCTTCTATTTGCATTAGGGTTAGGGTTAGGGCTTGTCATAAATGCTCAAACGTTTGGATATGCAAACCTCATAAGTAAAGTTGTAAAATATGTTTTATATAAATAACACAAAATGCAAAGGAAATGTTATAATTTCTACCTATTTTGATGATACGTGGTCACATTTACCTCACACAAATTATATACTGATTTTTTTGTAACTTTTCTTTTTTTTTTGCTCATTTGCATGCATGCATTTTGGTTATGCTTAGCAACTATCATTGTCTCTGTAAAAGAGACTTTACATGTGGTAATTTGCCAACAATAGAATATAAATAATTAGACTAAATTATTCTTATCGGTACAATAAGAAAATACTTTGAGGGACAGACGGTAGGGGAGACCAGGGACGGTTGTAACCCTTTTTGTGTCAGCACCTATAACCTTTTACACAAACTGCCATAACCTGCTGCAAATAGCAATATTTCCAACTTTTCTTGTTAAATTTTTGCACACTTTTAAAAAATAAAGATAAACAAAGATAACACATAAGAGCAGAAGCAACCACTTTAGCTGCATAAAAACCCAGTGACACTGGAAATATTATGTTATTGTATTATTATACATATAAAATTAAATTACTTCTATAACCTATACATTTATGTTTTAGATCAGCCTGTTTCCAACATTTTCCCATGGGCTTTAATCTTTTCCTGTGACGGTTCTAGGAGGAAATTTGTTATGCAACAAATAAAATATTTTATAATCTTATAAATACATTTAACTGCTTGTTTCTTGTTGGGAGTAACCCCAGATTAAATTTGAATCAGGCCTCTGATGTTATTACTATGCAGAAAAATACTGCTGTGAATATAGATGGTCATTAGGGTTTCACTATATGGTATGGCATGCATGCTGATAAACACATAATTAAACTTTACAACCAGACTGGAACTGGACACACTGGATTATTTCAACCCTATAGTTCAGGAGATGAACTACTGTTCAGGTGTGAAGGTTCCCTGATGAGCATTTAATTTGAGCATTCATTTTGACCATTTAGCCATACACATTTGTATTTGCCTGAAATACACTCTAATTATCCATCTATGCTGTTTTGGTTTGAGTTTTTGTGATATCAGCCGTAGAGACGTCTGCCTTCTCTCCAGTATAATGGAACTACACGGCACTCAGCTTGTGGCGCTCAAAGAGCCAAAAAATAGATTTGAAAAACACCAGTGTCTCTTTCCAGAAATCATGACCCGGTTACTCAAGAAAATTCACACATCTTGCTGTGAGCAGTTGCATGTAGGAACTGCTTTGTTTCTGCAGTAGAATCTACTGGAACTACTTCAGAACCAGAAGTACTTTTCTAGTTAGAAACAAAATAGTTCCTACACGTCATGATTTTTGGGTTTGATTCTGCAGCAGCCTCTTTTTTGGTGTAGGCAGCAGAAGAGGTTGCTTCTCCTATTTGTTATCTTTGTCTTTATTGTACAAAAGTGTGCAAAAATTAAACATTTGTGCAATAATTAAATATGTACACATTTAGTACTGTATCTGTGTACTAAAGCTATGGCAGTGCTGTGAAATTCAAGTTGCACCACTACAATGTGATTGCTTTGCTGAACATTCTACTCAGGAAGCTGAACTTGTGCCTGCCACACATACAGTATATACATCAGAGGCAGGGAGGGTTTGTAAGGCCCTTTGATTGCATCATCTTCAGCAGTGTTTCTATGATACTGTAAGTGCATTTTGATTAGTTTGTGTTAGTGTGCTTTGATAACTTTTTACTGTGTGCTGTACTTTGGTGTCATCATCATCCACTATCTTGATACAGCCTTTATTTTAATAGGTTTTAACTCATCGTAGCCTGCAGATTACAGGTGGAACTATGAATATTAACAATGACTGACTCTTTGAAGCATCCCAGTGTGTCATTCTCTATTTGCACAACATTGTAGTGCTACAAGCTGCTACTTCCTGTCAGTGCTACAGTAATCTTACCTCTGCCTACAAACTAAGTGATTTCCTCCTTAAAGTCTGTGTTCCTCCTTAAAGTCCTGAACACATTACACGTGTTAGAAAATAGTTGTTGAGAACATGTGAAAAGACTGAGAACTATGCAGTACTGACAGACTGTTAACTCTTTCCCCGCCAGAGTTTTTTAGTAAAGTTGCCAGCCAGCGCCAGTATTTTTGACAAATTTCACTGATTTCTCAACACCCACAGAATATTCAGTTCTATGAATATGTTAACATGAATGACATCAAAAGAAAGAACAGATCTGATAGTTTCAGACACACAAAAAAGTTTTGTTCTAGCTTCATTCATTTTTTATAAGCTCTTGAATGTTGGTTGATTGCATAAAAAAATCCACTTTTTTAAGAAGAACATCGACTTAATGTTTTTAATTTTGGGTTTTCACCACTTCATATTATGTGTGTGACATCACTGTCACCAGTGTGGTTAACATTAGGTGTGTGTGTGTGTGTGTGCCGCCTGAAACAGTGTCCGAGAGGCCCGGGGGGCTGGAGTGCTCTAAGCCCCCTCTGCGACACGAGTCCTTGGGGCTTCGGTGTGAGTAGCCACGGCTGATGTGGAGGTCTGTTGGCTGGAGCGCGAGCAGCACCGCCCTGTGCTCGGGCTCTGTGGCTGTGTCATGATGCTCTGTGACCCCCCGATATGCAACTAAGCACCAATATTTTCATGCTGGATAACACCATCTTCTTCTTCTGCTGCTCAATTCAGCAGAAAGTGGTTCCCTTCTTCTTTAGAGTGATAATTGTTTGTCAGATGATGCGTCACAGCGTCCCCTACTGCCTCGCAGTGAAAACAGCAATTGACGAGATATTTTGTCATTGGTGGGCGTTGTGGCTTAAATGACGAGATATCTTGTCAATGGCGGGGAAAGAGTTAAACGGTTGTTTGCCATTTCTGTCTCCAAGTTCTTTTGGGTGGACCTGAGTCATGGCTCAGTGACATAACGTACAGACATTCTGTAATTGAATAAATGGGCATGTTACAGTGGAATCGAGGCACACCTCCAGAAAGGTGCGGGGGAATGGAAATTGGCTGGAAACTGGGAGGACACTGGCAGGCTTCTGGGAGGCTCTCGGAAGGGTGGGGAAATTTGAAGTGGCTGCATCTGTAAGCCCCACGAACTGACACATGAATGACTCTCTTTGACGGTCAGTTACAAACGTACCTTCAGCAACTCTCTCAGTCCAAATCAGCCCAGCAGTTCACTTCAGCTCACTTCAGTTCCGACGACCCCCCCACACTGGTGGCTCAAACATGTCTGGACATGTTCAAGAAATACTTTCTAATGATATTGAGACCTACTTTTCCATACACAGAGATTGTTTGATCATTCAGATTTGCCTCGGTGGTTAATAACACATTTTTCTGTGGTGTGACAAACACATTTAGTGTTGCTCTGCACAATCTTTAACCACTGTTGCTGTAAAGTATGACTGCGTGTTTGTGACATCTGATATTCTGCATATGCTTTTTTGTCTTATATCTTGAGAGAGTGTGGGAAGGTTTCCCCACTCCTATTAGGATTCATTTAGAAGATACCGTTTCCAAGAATATCCTTAGGTGCTCTTTGCGAGAAAACATGAGACAAAATTGTATTTTGACAATTCTATATGTCATGGCCGCCCACTCTCACTCCCAACTCGTCAAATATGGCAGCTTATGTACTATTAATGTGCTGTCAGAGCCAGGTGATGTAGTATAAACAGCAAGGAAGTCCACATATGGAGGAGGTGGGGTGAAGGGATTGATCAAACAAACGGAGGGCTTTCAACCAGGAGACCAGGGTCCGTGTGTAATCAAAAGCCAACATTGATTACTTTTTAAGATATTATGTTACGTATGCGAATAAGTAAGTAACTTACATACTTATGTAACTAAGAAGTAGATAAATAGAGATGTAAGTATGTAACTTGTGTATGTTATGTTTAATGCCACTATGATATCTTCCTAAACCAAAACAAGTTGCTTATTGGCTTTTTTAAAATTCTACTCTCATGACCACGGACCACATGCAAAACTGAGGCAACAGGGGTTCCTGCAACATCATAGTTTCAAGCGTACCACTGACCAAAATGAAGGTTTGTTCAGACTTTTCTCACATAAGTCCGGGTGCAAGGAGAGCAGAGGAATTTCTGTTATGTCCACAGTCAACAAAGCCACACAACTGCACGGCGTCACACAATAAAATGTGGTTGGAGTTTTGCTACAGCCACATCCATGACCTGCAGCGGTGAAAGTAACAGAGAAAGAATCCCACAACCACAAACTGCATGTCTGAGGGAGGTATGACCCACACTGCACACACAGAAAAGCAGTTTCAATGCAACAAAGACAGATGAAAAGGTTTTGTGTTCTGAATACTAAAACGCTAACAACCCACTCATGAGATAACACTGACTTTTCCTCACCTGCACCAAACAAGAGTCGACACAACAAACCCATGAACGGCACATAGCACGGCAGTGAAATATGACATTAAAAAAACCTTGTTGTTCCAGAAACAGCTCTCACTGGAACCACTTTGCACCAAAGATATGGAGCCATTTTCCTCCTATGTATTGAGGTCAGTGAGGCCGATAACCAAAATGTCAAAGTGGGCTGTTCATCATAGTCTTCTTAAATTTCCATTATAAAAGCCCACATACTGTAGGGCTGCTACCAGTTGTCTTCATTATTAATCATTTTGTTAATTCTGTGAACTTCTGTGGCAGAGGTTTATCTCAATGACTAAAAGACCACAGTTCCAACTTGTTTCCAAAGATGGTTAGTAAAACCAGTGTCTGTTAAACAGTTGGAAAAACCTTGTTTTAATGACTAATTTGGTCATGTGGGAAAATTCTTGGAAACCTCTTCAACAAAAACTCAAAACTAGATAATGAGGGTTGACATTTGTGTTTTTTTCCTTTTCCTCATTGTTAAGAAAAAATAATAATGATACTAATAATAATGATCACTTGTTGCATGATGTTATTTTTGCATTAAAAATGTCCCTGCAAGTGTTTCAGTCTCTGCTGACTTAATGAAATATTAAAAACTTAAGAACAAAAATTAGATGACTGTTTTTTCCAATTAGGAAATGAACTGATTAGCCCACAGTGACGTTTTCAATTTTTTTTGTATTGTTCATTAAACAGTCTGAAACCCAAAGAGATCCAATTTAAAATGCTGCGACATTAAAAATTAACCACAAAAGATGATCGACGATCAATCTCGCGAGACTTCCGCACGTGTGTCCATTAAGATATATACGAAGTCTCGCGAGATCGACGCCATGTTTACATCCTACCGGCTACATGCTACAGTTGACATTTCTGCTAAAAACATGGTGTAAATGGCGTCTTTTGAGGTTATTTTTTAATGTCGCAGCTCGCGGACACTTGGATTACACCACACAAGCAGGATGGAGACATTTTGTGTTTGTTTTGTGTTCCTTTTTAACGTTTTATCCGTGGTCACCATTCACTGCCATTGTACTGGATGAGGCTGCTACCCTGTTTCTCCTAAAACTCCAGGATTGTTTTGTGAACTGAAGACCTTCACCCATCATCACATCGGCATAGTGGTGAGTACTTACTGAGTGGCTTTTTCTCACAAAGTGGAATATCACTTTAACAGTGTGAAGCAGGGCTAAAGGTTGTTAAAGAGTAGTCACATGTCAATCTAGAATGTAAACAGTTGCTTGTTCCAATGGACATTTAACCCAGGGCTAATAGAAATGCAGTGTAAATCATATAGCCCTGGGCTTAGGTTAAGCCTAGGTTTACAGTATGCGTGTGAAAAGGGGCTAAGTTATCCCAGAGTGAACTCTTAGCCCTGGGCTATCTTTAGCCCTGGGTTAATAGTAGACCAATGCAGTTTGAAAAGCCTGTTTGTTTGTAAGGGAAGGCTCATAGTGAAGAATATGAATGCGTGATATTCTATATTTTTATTATTGTCACTCAAAACCCTTCCCAAATCCAATCCAAAATCCCAAATCCAATTAAAAGACCCAAACCAACAATGAATGCATGATAAGTATTGTGTGTATCATGATGTGTTTGATTCCTCTATGCCAAAAAGCTCCATTGTTGTCCAAAAACTATTAATTAAAGACAAAATTAAATTAGAACCAACACTGTCAGTCAGTATTAAATCTTCACACCCCCCGGAGAACACTAATGTAGAGGAGGTTCTATCATTCCAAACAATAATAGACCTTCAATTTATTAACTCAAATAAGTAAACAAGTCAAAAGAAACACCAAGGACAGTTAAAAAGGCTGCAGATATTTTTGTCCATTAAGATGGAAGTGTGTGCAATATTGTACATATCAGAGAGCTGATTTACCACAATGACTCTGAACCCCAAACAAGCCTATCAAGTGTCTTCCTGTTAGCTCCGGTGAGGACGCTTCTTAAAGGCAAAGATCAGACATGAAAAAGTGTCCCCAAAAGACGGGTCCGGAAGAAGAAATTGGAGAAAGAAAACCATCACGACTTCAAAGGAATCAATTTTTGGTCATTTTTGTACCATTTCAAAATGGCCCTCACACTTGATTCAAAACTCCCCTGGGTGTCAATTCCAGCCTGTCACTGTCAGGTCTGGTGCTGACTTTCTCAAGTCAACAACCGTTTCTTGCCTTTATTAACATTTTGGAAGGACCCTTCACAGCATTATACTGTAGTATCCTCTTTAAACCCTTCCTTGTGTCAGCTCTGAACTGAATCATCAGCTCATAACTGCAGTATGTCTAATTTCTTACTGTCATTGTTTAGCAGCTGCTGGGTGACAAATCTAAAATACAAGGAGGCAAGGGCACACCCTTGACGACATTTCCCACCACACACAAGCTGTCATACATTAGCTGTCTGGTGAGAAAAAAAAGTGTGTATGTGCACGATGTGATATGACACAACAAAACTTTTCCATTAGAAAAAAAAAACTGGCTGCAAACTACAGAGCAGTGTGGACTTAACCATCCAGTAACCACTGCAACATGCATGTAGTTAAATGTCACCACTGACTTCATCTGTAGAAAGAAAATGTTCTCTTTATTTGGAAAACCTCAGGAGCAAAGCACAGACTGCAATACAGCTCATTTCCACCTTTGTATTTTCATTCTGTGCTTCCACTAGAGCAGCTTTGCATGATTCACAGTTCAAAAACATCCCTATTTATCCTCCCTCTGTGTCTCCTCGTCGTTTCATCAGAACAGACAGCGATGAAAACAGCGACAGAACACTGTACCGTGTCGCACCACCAAACTTTCATAATGTGCAAATGTAGAACAAGTTTGGAGGTTTTTTTTAAGAAAGATGAGAAACACTGCTGCAAATCATTTATGTAAAACGTGTCTGACAGCAGAGAACAGAGACACGAGTCTGACCCACAGAGACATCATGTGACTGTGAGAGCAGGTAACACGGAGCATCACTGTTCAAACACACTGATCAGAACTGCAACACTCTTCATATGAAACAGAGCAGCTGATCATCTTACTGCAAAAATACTCATATTTTAAACAGTTTTTAAGTTTGTTCACAGACACAACTTTGTCTGTTTCATTTTTTAATACAAAAATGTTGCACAATTGAATGTCTACTTGTCATTACTTTTTCCTAGATTTTTGCTATTAGAGCTTATAATAATTGTGATAAAAATCAATATTAATCAAAAGCAGAGGCAATAATGATATATAGATACAATTGTTTTGTCTTACATTTACAACTGGCCCTGTGAGGGCAAACCTAACGCTGATGTGGCCCAAGATGAAATTGAGTTTGACACCCCTGCAATAGATGAAGCTGGAGCAGCTGGACCAGAGTTTTTCTGGGGACTGATTACTGTACACAAGCTTAAAACTTTATACCTTGGGGTGCCCCTACAGCTCAGTTGGTGGAGCATGTGCCCCATGTACTGAGGCTGTGTGTCCTGTGGAGCAGTCACTGGTTCAATCCCCACCTGTGGCCCATTTGCTGCATGTTTACTTTATAACTTTATTCACTGATTTTGGTGGATCATATTTTCCCGTTTTCACTGTGATGTCCGCTGGCTGCTCTACCTCAACTTTCTGTGATTTACATTACAGAGTTTTCTGATTGCAAGAGAAGTTTCATACTGTATGCTGTTAGTTGCTACTGTAGTTGCTAGCTAGCTAGTTAGCTCAGAGATAAGTCTGGCTATGGAGGACTACAGCAAACTGAGTGCTTCTGAGAACCATCTGAACATGGAAAATAGTGATAAGACACCAAATGTTATTAATATACTGTTTATCAGACCATAAACGAGACAAGGAACAGGTTGGAAAAAACGATAGCTGAAGCAGAATATTTCTGGGGGTTGAGTCCTGCACACAAGCACAAAACTTTAACTTTATTCCTGATCTTGGAGGATTATATTTTCTGGAGAGAATATTTTCTGGTTTTCACTTTGATGTCCTCCAGCTGCTCTGCCTCAACTTTCTGCCTCAACTTGATGGAGCTAACTCCAGGTGAGAGCTTTAAGCAGAGTCTCTTTAACACTCTGCTGTGTCCCCAAGGCTACAGCCTTGTCTTGTATTAATCATATCTTTATCCCTTTCACAGATATTGTAATTGCACAGTTGACCTTTTTCATGTCTGTTTATCATGTTCCTCTTTGTCTAATGTTGATTATATCCACTTAGTGGAAATATTGCAAAAACACATTGATGTTCCAAAAACAAAACAAAAAAAACAGAAGTTGACTGGTGATATGACCTCAGACGACACTAAAAGCTGAAATTAGAAAAAAATCTCAAAAGATTTCATGTTCTAGACTCCCTAATGATTTTTTTTTATTGAAAACTGTGCAGTGGAATAACATGAGCTTTAACCCATTCCCCTTTTAATAATACTATTACAGCAGCACCCTGAAATAATGAGTAGAAAAGTGTAAATGTAGGCCAATAAAAAATGTGTAGATTCTCCTTTTTGCATTTGGATAGTATTGTAAAATTAAGTTCTTTTAATTTCTTTTATTTGTATTCATTTAGTTTTATATATATATATATATATTATATATTTCTATCACCTTACTTTTCTTACTTATTAAAGTGACTATTTCACTTTTTACCATGCATTTATTATGTGCGTTAAAATAAGACAATGTTTTGTTTGTTTTTCACTAAATTGATTGAATATTCAGTGTTCTTAAGATAATCTACTCTCTGCAATGATTTTAAATGAAAAAATAAATATATCAAATTTAGTTGCACACATGAAAAATTCTCCTAGAAACGCCGCTGTGGACGAGGTTTGAATTTAAAAATGGCTGCCTTTTTTTAGATGAATTAAGCACCATAATTAAGTTTGTCAAAGAAACTTAAGGGACAAACTCAAAACGTCTTTTTTCTCTCAAGTTGATTCGTTAAAACAGTCTGCCAGACACACGTCTTCCTTACTATGCTGTTGTCCAATTTTAGTCTTCGATTTGGTTCCATTAATTCATTGTTTTTCTGAGGAGGAAAAATTAGAGCTTTGCTGCTGAGCCATCATGAGTGGGCTAGCTACTAAACAAGGCTATGTTTTGTTTACTCGCTGGCTAATTGGCAAAGAGTGTAAAGTTTAAACTTTACACTGCTTTACACTTTTTAGCTACTTAGCAACAATGCAACATTTTGATAACGTTTTAGCTAGTCTGCAAACAGTGTAAAATTTCCTAACTTTTAGCTAGCTGGCAAACAATGTAATGTTTTGTATGGAATACAGAGCAACCGAGAGATAACAGTTTCGCCTCTTCTTTATACTTAGGCCTACTGGGTCCTGACAGCACTTAAATTTATTATGTATTTATTTTAATTTAATTAAACAACCATCAACAAAACAGAGATTAGTTTTGTACAACAGCTCTACTTAATTTTAAATCTGGATTTACTTAAACCTATCTTTGCTCAACTCTGATTAGAGCTAATCTTAGATTAAATGAATCTTTGTTGGTTTAACTCAGTCCTGGTTGATTAAGCAACACCTGTGGTTACAAGTGGTAACATCAGTTTTTATATGTAACGTAAAGAACAAGGAAATTGTGTCAGTTTAGATAGTTTATCAACTTTTTAGCTAGTTAGCAAACAATGAAACATTTTGTTAACTTTTTAGTTCCAGGGAAACCTAATACTTGGTCTCCTGAGAAGAAGAAAAAAACCTGAAAAAATGCTATAAGTGGAGCTAGGAACACAATTTTACTTTTCAGCATGAGTCCAACATAAGATGGTCCTTATGGTCCAGTGGGATGTGAAGGTCATGACTGAACGCAGCTTTAGAATTTCAGCTGAACAGAATATAATTCAGAGGAAATGTTGCTATATTATGCTCTGCTTTCAGTCAATCCCTCCCCTGTACAGTGTACACACTGACACACACATGCACGGACACACCCCCCTCTTCTGTGGAACTTCCTTCCCCTTGCTGCTTGACTTATCTTAGAGCGACTTGAGCTCGCTGTGAGTCAGATAGCTGTGGCCTTCAGAGTCAGACAACAAGCAGCAGCCCCTCTGCAGGCCAGGCGGTAAGTCAGCTCAGCTCAGCCTGATCCTCATTCCCACAAACATCTGCTCTTACTGCCTGCATTCCTCTGAGCTTCTCGGTCAAAAGGAATTGTTTTCTGGCTCTCCTTGTTTGCATGCCTAACAGGAGCTCATGTGCAGAATTTATTGATCGTTTTATGATTTCATATTCAGTCTGACTGCATCATGTTGTGAATGTTGTGTTTGATGGTTGCATTTCTGTTTCTGACAGATTTTCCTGCTAACATTTGAGACAAAGATGGAAACTACAACTTTCAACTATGAGGACTACAGTGACGAAACATACACACCCCACACAATATGCATCAGGAACAGTGACAACAATCTGGGAGCAAATCTGTCTTATCTCTTCTACTTTATGTTTCTCTTCAGTCTGTGTGGCAACGTGCTGGTTCTGGTCATCATCCATCGGTGAGTGGTCCAACAAAATCTCTGAACCTGCCACAGTCATTTAAAAAGAGAATGATGCAAACGAAGTCTTGGTTTTGCACTTTAAAGAAGTTAGAGATAGCAAGTACATGCTTTTCATATGAACAGCTTATCCACCATAGCACTTGTTTTGATGGCTTTGTATGCACAAAGCACTACAATGTAGTTACTTCAGTTACTCTGAAGCAGTATTTTTTGAGGTGGTCTCCAAACGGCCTTTTTTTTTTTTTTTTTTAAAAAGAAAGAAAGAAAATGCCTTGACATATCCTAAGAAAATCATGTGTAAATATATAAAAAAATCTTCTACTTCAATGTGTTCAAACTTCAATTACTCAATGCCAGTAGCACTTACAGTGTTTCTGACTGGTGGGGAAAAACTTCAGAGTATTACCTTTCAAAAGAGATCAAAACCATGCTTGTAGTCCAAATGGTTCAAGAACAGCTTTCAGTTTGCTTTGGGCCTGCCTTGGATAGGCGTTTTAGGCTAATTTGCATTGACAAGGTTGTAGGAGAGTGAACAGTAAACAGTGAGGCTGATATCAAAAAGATCAAATTGCAGCAACATCGGATCACATGCTGCTTCGTTTCCTCTGAACCGCGTATGTGAACGCAATATAATGTGAAAAAGGCAGACCCCGCCACTTACAACAAAAACTACGGTAACGCTTTATATTAAGGTCCTTGTAATAAGCACTTATTAATAGGTAATAAGGCCCTTATAAGTGTGTATAAGATTCTTATTAACATTAGTATGCCTTTATAAGACTATATAATGTATTAATAGTCTCATTATATTATGTTAATAACAGACTATAACAGATTTATAATAACTTATAAGAAACTTGTTAACTTGTTTGTTGATGCTTAAGAACATTAATAAAATCCTCATGAGCATCTTATAATTGTTCATAATAACATTATAAACATATATTGATGCAACTTTGTCCTTGTCCTGCCTTAATTAATCTTTTTGGTTTGATTTATTAACATTAATATATACTTAATTGCTCATCTATTATAAGTTAACTATGCGCTTGTTAGCAGTTAACTATGCTTTTTGCAGCTACCGGATCTAAAGCGAGAACAGTGCCTTATAGAAGTCTAATAAATCTTCTATTATGCATTATTATGCTTTTAAGAATATTTTATTGCTGCTTTATCAAAATAAAACGTGCTTTATTATGCCCTCATTATCAGTTAACTATGCACTTGTTAACAGTTAACTATGCTTTTTGCAGCTACCGGATCTAAAGCGAGAACAGTGCCTTATAGAAGTCTAATAAATCTTCTATTATGCATTTATTTATGGCTAATGATCTGGAACAAAGAATAGAGGTGGTCCCTCTTCTTTGTCATCTTCATCTTCTTGTGACAGATGCGACATTTGATTTTTTTCATTAGGAGTTTTTTTTCCTGAAGGAATTTAATTAGCTTCAAAGTTTTTCTGATTTTGTTTTGCAGTGTCATCCTGGTCTTTTTTCCCTCCTCTTCCTTTGCTTTTCGCGGGCCGCTTCTTTTTCTGCTTCTTTTTAGTCTAAATCCGGAGCTGTCTTCGTGCGCTTTTCACGAGCTTTTATTTTGAAGGCAGACCGTAATACCGACACTTCCGGTTTAAGCAAGCGGCTGAGCCACACGATCAGCGTGATCGTCCTGCTGATCCCGCGTGCAAAATGGAGG